>CATIWK010158028.1:0-12188 GCA_949634005.1 Mallotus japonicus
TAATTCTCTAATACTTTCCCTCAAGTGCAACTGGGCTTCACCTTTTTTGAGCTAGTTGTCATTTGCTTCAACACCTCCTTTGGGCTCTATAGCTCCTTTTAGTCTTCAAATAGTTTATAGGCCTCTTTAAATCTCCAAGTCCAACCTCTTCTCTTGGGTTGTTTACTTAGGCTTATCAACATCAACTTGGACCTCTACTTGGGCCTTCAAACTTCCACACGGGCCTCCTTAGCCTATTAAAGTTCTATGGGCTCTGATACCATGTTAAGAATTCGGGCTTTATGGACTCCAACATATTTGACCTTTAAACTAGGCTTGAGTGTTGAGCCTTGTAACAATCAGCTTGAGCTTTGATTTCTCCAACTGAGCTAAGGGTGAGCGAACACTGATCGAGCAAAAAAACTGAGCTAAAATAAAATCGAACTAAGTTAGTTCGGTTTAAATTTCTGTAAATTTGTAAGTTTTTGGTCGGTTATCGAACCGACTGAAAACCCAAACTTTATGATAATATATATATATATATTTATGAATAAAATGTGACAAGAAGATGTGTATAGTTGAAGTGGCAAACTATTTATATTAATTACATAAGGTTATGGGTTCGAATCCCACAATCTACAACATTTTTTTTTAGTAGAAAACCAATTAAAACACTTGAAAAAAAGCACATCTGGGATTCGAACCCAGGTGGCTAAAGAGAAAGGACGCACACCAGCACCATTTAACTACCATAAACTTTTGATTTTTATGTTTCTTTTATATATATTATTTAGGTTCGGTTTTAACATTTTGAAAAAAATGAAAACTGAACCGAACCAAAATTGATTGATTTACACCCCTAAATTGAGCCTCTAAATATAACAATGGGCTTCATCATATGCTTATTTTCCACTAAAATGGATTTAGCCATTTGGTTTGTGGCTCCCCCTTAATTATAAACCATTTGTTTTTTTTCTTCCATTCCAATGTGGGATTGGTTCCCACTTCCATTCTCCAACACCCCCTAGTGCAACTGGCTTTACCTTCTTTTGGGTCTAGTTATCACTTACTTCAATATGGACTGATTCAAATAAGGCCTCCTCCTTTTGGGCTTTATGGCTCCCTTCAGTCTCACCAAATTACCTCAAGCTTTTAAACTTCATTGGTCCAAACCGAGGTCCTTTTGGCTCTGTGGTCTCCTCCATTCTTTAAATAGTCCATGGTCCTTTTCAAATCTCTAAAAAGAACTTGGAGGCCCATGTGGAAGTTTGAACCGGAACCACCCGAACAACCTAAACAGATAAATACCATTAATGAATTGACTTTGTCTGAATCTGAACTAGTTAAAACTAAATCTATAGAACCTGAACTTAAAATATATGATCATAATAATGGAGCTAAATCAGATGTACCATAACCATTTTCGTTTTCATGATGTTTTCAGTTTATAAGAGTCATCATCACTTTCTAAATCTTAGGTAAATCTTGATCCTTCAATTTGAATACTTCATAACCTCACTACAAGAGGAGTCCCTAGAGTTAGTTATGAATTCGTACTGAATTCTACTCTTAAATACCCAATAAGTGATTATATATCTTACCATAAGTTGTCAAAGACATGTGCATCATTTACAAATCAATTATCTATTGTACATATTCCTAATAATGTGCAGGAAGCCATAAAAGACTAGATGCAATAAATGAAGAAATGAAATTTCTTCAAAAGAAAGTAATATGCAAAGTGGTTGATTTACCTGAAGGAAAAAAATTGTAGGATGTTGGATTTTTACAATTAAATACAAAGTAAATGGTGGCACTGAGAGATACAGAGCTCGACTAGTTGCTAAAGGGTACATTAAGATAATATGGAATTGATTATATAGAAACTTTTACACCAGTTGCCAAAATAAATATTATGCTTATTCTCTTATCATTAGCTGTAAATCTGGATTGGCTACTCCATCAATTTAATGTAAGGAATGCATTTCTAAATGGAGATCTCTAAGAGGAAGTATACATGGAGTTACCTCCAAGATGTAAGATACAAATTGAAGGAAGTAAATAAGTGTGTAGGCTGCAAAACTTATTGTACAGATTAAAACAGTCATAAAGAGCATGGTTCAATAGATTTACAAGTGCAATGAAGGTGTTTGGGTATTAACAAAGTAATTATGATCATACATTATTCATAAAGCATAAGGAAGGGAAGCTAACAATGCTCGTTATATATGTTGATGATATGATTGTGATAGGAAATGATATAGTTGAAAGAATAGCCTTCTAATTTTATCTTTTCTCAAGAATTTAAAATGAAAGACCTTAGACAATTAAAGTATATTCTAAGAATTGAGGTTTTAAGGTCTGGGGAAAGGATATTTTTATTACAATGGAAATATATATTAGATTTACTAAGAGAAGTTGGCATGTTAGCTTGTAAACATAACGATACTCCTGCTGCAAAAAATGTCAAGTTGGGTGTGTTTCCATATCAAATTCTTACAAATAAAAAACAACATCAAAGACTAGTAGGTCGACTAATGTATCCAGCATATATTAGACCTAATTTTGCGTACTCTTTAAGTGTTGTAAGCCAAGATATGCACTCTCCAAATGAATATCATTTAAAGGTTATACTACGTATATTACAATATTTAAAGTCATCATTAGGGAAAATGATTATGTTTTCTAAAGGAGCTACTTTATCTCTAGAAGGATATATTGATGCAAATCAGGTTGGTTTTATTGATGATAGGCATTCAACTATAGGATACTTGACATTTATTAGTGGAAATTTAGCTACATGGTAATACAAAAAGTAAGGAGTTGTAGCTAGATCAAGTGCCCAAGCTGAGTATTAAGTAGGGGTGTGCAGAACCCGGCCGAACTAAAAAAACTGTGCAAAACCTAACCGCTGGAGCCAACCCATGATGAACTGAAGAATGAAGAAAGGGCGGTTCGGTTGAGGTATTTAAGTAATATCAATTTTCGGTTAGCAGTTCGGTTAATGCATTCAAAAAACTGAACCGCCCGAAAAACCGATTTAATTTTATAATATATTAATATATATATTTATTATATATATATTAACATACAATTCAAATGACCTATCTACCCTTTACCCTAACCCTAAAATATATAAGCAAACTTATAACCCATACCCTTCCCATTTTCGCCGCCCTCGCCTATCTCCTTTATTCTCGAGCCTTCTCCCTCTCTCTAGGCCCTTCCCTTCCCTTCCTTAACCCTAACCCTTCATCATCCCCTTCTCTTCAGTCTTCTGTCATTTGTGTAAACCCTAATGAAAACCTAACCGCCTCTCATCTAATCGATTAATCAACTCGAATACTCCTACCTTCAATCTCTCTGGACTTAGTTTCTTTTGTCTTCTATCTTCTGGTCTCTCTCGTCTCTCTGTGTCTCACTGTGTGTGTGTGTTAGTGTTAATGTGTTTTGTGAAAGTGAAGTGACTAAAAAAATGGACTTCACATATACACAACACACTCATTTCTTCTCTGTGTCTATCTATTATTGATTTCTGCAACTATTTTTGAAATATTTTGGAAAAAAAGGGTAATGAATTGATTTGTTAGATCCATCAATTTCTTTTTTAGTTTTCCATGTATTGTTTAAATAGTTTGCAAAAAAAAAAAACAAATTTTTGTGTTTCCTTACATTTATTTTGTGATTGCATTAGACTAGATCTAAAAAATTTATTTGATTTTCTTAAAGAAAATGTTAATATCTTTTAGATCTACAAATTTTTATTTAACAACTTCAAAAATTATTTACATGCATGTGATTATTGTAGAAGATCTGTAAGTTTTATGAACTTTTTCTAATTGGTAGGGAAAAAAATTAGTTTGTGCGAGTCAAATTGATCTATGACTCTCTCGGTCTGGTTATGTGTGAGTCTGTGAGTGTGTTTGATTATTTTTGTGTGTGTGTGTGTGTGTGTGTATGGTTCTATGACTTCTGTCTATGTGAGTCTGCATTGTTTTCATTGTGTTATTATGTCGATTTGTATTCAGAGAGAATGTGACCTATTTTTATTTCTTTATACTCTAGATTGTATATTTGCAAAACAATATGCACATGAATGGTGGAAGCTAAGTGATCAGTTTCTGACTTTCTGTAATGGTGGAAGCCTTGTTTCTGTGCTATATGTGTGCATTTTTTTTTCATTTCTGCAATACTGGGGTGTGCAAAATCCGCTTGAACCGAAAGAACCAACCTAAGTAAAGTGTGTTCAATAAATATATTTTATGTTTTTGTTAATGTTTTGATTTGGATATTATCATGCATTTGTTAATTGTATTGCTTTTGTTGCTTCTTTCTAGATGGCTACTAGTTCCAGTGGTAATCCTACTGGTACTGTGGAGGTGGAAGCACAGAAAGAACCAGATAATGTTGAGCAGACTGCTAAATAAAATGTTGAGCAGACTACTAAACAAAATGTTGAGAAGCCAGAAAAAAAAGAGAAAAGAAACTGAGTCCAGATCTGCTGTGTGGGAGCACTTTGAGCAAATTAAAGATGAGAACAGCAATGTAGTAAAGGGTAAATGTTTGTACTGTGCTAAAAAGTTGGAAGTTGATTCTAAAAAACATGGGACCTCTTCTTTGTGAAATCATGTCCTTATCTGTTTAAAAAACCCACACAGTAAAGATAGTAGACAAGCTTTGTTAACTTTTAAACCTGATAACAATGATGGCTCTGGTTCTTCTGGTTTAATTGGTACCTGGAAGTTTGACCAGCAAGCTATTAGGAAGGCACTTTCATACATGGTAGTTGTTGATGAACTTCCCTTCAAATTTGTTGAAGGCGAGGGCTTTAAAAATTTCTTAAGTGTTGCCTGTCCTAGATTTAAAATGCCCTCTAGATGGACTATGTCTAGGGATTGCTTTGATCTATACGTAGATGAGAGGCCTAAATTAAAGAACTTCTTGAAATCTCATAGTCAAAGAGTCAGCATCACCACTGACTCATGGACTTTAATTCAAAGAATTAACTATATGTGCATCACTGCACATTTTATTGATGATCATTGGAAGCTTCAAAAGAGAATCCTGTCTTTTGTTCCTGTAACCTCACACAGGGGTGTATATATAGCTAATTTTTTGGAATTGTGTTTGAATGAATGGGGGGTTAGGAATATGTTCTCAGTAATAGTTGACAATGCGTCCTCAAATGACACTGCTTTGTCATTCTTTAAAAGGAAATTGCTTAATTGGGGTGGAAGCTCTGTTAGAATAAAATATGTTCATATGAGGTGCATTGCACACATTCTTAATTTGGTTGTAAATGAAGGTCTAAAAGATGTATCTGTGTCTGTGAAAAGAGTAAAAGATGCAGTTAGGTACATAAGAAACTCACCTGCTAGGCTGTATAAGTGTAAAGAGTACAGTAAATTGGTTAGGGTGGAAACCAAGTCTGGGTTAACTCTAGATGTCCCAACTAAGTGGAACTCAACTTACTTAATGTTAAGAACTGCCTACATGTATGAAAAAACCTTTGAGAAATATGAAGAACAAGAATTAGCTTTTAGAGCAGACTCAGGTGAAGTACCTGATTTCTTAGATTGGCAGTCTGTGAGGAAAATGGTTGAAATGTTGAAACATTTTTATGATATGACATTGAGAATCTTTGGTTCTCAATATGTGACTGCTAATACTTTTTTTAATGAAATATCATATCTGCATTGCATGTTAACTGAGTGGAAGGATTCTACTGATAATTCTGTTGTGTTGATAGGCATTAACATGAAAGGGAAATTTGATAAATATTGGGGGGATCCTGAGAAAATGAATTTCTGGATTTTTTTTTTTTTTGCAAACATTTTGGATCCTAGAGAAAAGATGGACTACATTGAGTTTTCACTGCCTCATATGTATGGTGATGTAAGAGGTCGAACATTATTTAGTCTTATGAAGTCTGCATTGTTTGAATTATTTAATGACTATGTAGCCTCTTATAATCCTATTTCTATGACTGTAAGTGACAATCTGTCACCCAGTAGCCTCTTGGTTAATAGCAGTCAATCTGTTTCTGATAAAGAAGGAAAACCACTATCGGTGTTGAAGGCTAAGTTCAAGAGGCATAGGATGGATAGTGGTAGTGGTGAAAGTAAGAAGTCTGAGCTTGAAACATATTTGAATGAGGCAATTGTGGAGGTGGAAGGGAATTTTGATGTGTTGAGGTGGTGGAAACTGAATGCAGAGAGATTCCCAACCCTTTCACGATTGGCTCATGATGTGTTGGCTGTCCCAATATCCATTGTCACTTCTGAATCAGTTTTTAGCACCGGTGGTAGAGTTTTAGATGAATTTAGGAGTTCATTGACTCCTAAATTGGTGGAAGCACTTGTCTGAACACAAGATTGGCTACGTTTAGCTTCAAATCCAATTTCAATGGAAGAGGACATTGATGAGCTTGAACAGTTTGAAAGGGGTAATGTCTTTCTGCATTTGAAATTCTTTCTATTTTTTATAATATTTTTAAGTTTCTAAATTCTATATAATGGTTTTTCTTTTCTTGTAGATTTGCCTGCTATTGGTGTTGGCCCATCATCACATGCAGACTAAATTGGTGGAAGCACACTCAGTAATTTAGCCAATCATTCACTATTTTTTTACTATATTTGATGTGCTAAATGTTTGACTGTTTATGTGTGTTTGCTGTTGTAACCAACACTTGTATCTTTTGAGTGTGATGCATTAGCAACATCAAGCTGTGCCTCTGTTTTTGATTTGGTACTTGTGTTGCTGTTATGTGCCGATCATTAGGTGCAGGTGTTGTTATTGCGCACTTGTCTGTGAGGCTATGATGAAAGCTTCCACCTCTAGTTTTCTGATTTGCAAAGGATTTCATTGTTGTTTCTTTGGTGACTACTTTTAGTAAGATGCCAGAAATGTAGCATTGATCCTTATGTGACTTGAAAACAGCAATTTGAGCCTCTTCTTTGACTCAATCTCTTATGTTACGTTATATTTTTATGTGGCTTTTATATTTCATTGCTTTACTCACTTTCTTATTACAGAATAATCTAGTTACTGCCCCACTACTTAGTTCTTACTGTCTACCTTCTGTTATGTGAATTACTGCTATGTTTCACCCTCTTGTGAACTTTACACTTACTGTTTCAGGGAGTATTCATTCAAAACTTACTTTTTATGTCTTGATTGCTTGAATTTTGAGGCAGTGATGATGTGCTTCCACCTTTTATTATCTGATCAAAAGTGAATGAATAATTTTAGTTTTTGGGTTTTGGTAGCATTTTCTTTGCTGTTGCCCTGAACTAAGCCTTCATTCTTCTAATGATTTAACCAAATACACACTGAGCCTCAAAATTCACTTATTTAATGTTTTTTTTTTCAATATTAAAATACTAATTTCTAGCTTCTTTAATTCGTAGGTTTGATTGAATGGAAGGCCTTTAATTTCGTGGCTCTTATTTTTGGCAAGCTGTAAATGTGGCTAACTATTCTTCATTGTTGAAAATCATAGAATAGTTCATGTAAATCAAAGTATAATTTTTTTTGTAAAGTTTAAGGCCATATTTTTTTGTAAGGGCCTTATTTGAGAAATATGCTTATATAAATGATTAAGGCCATAATTATTTCTATGGGCCTTAAGAAATATGTCGTCTATTTTGTAAACATTTATGGGCTATGGGCTAAGCCCATTTAATTAATGAAATATGTACTTTTTTCTTTGGGCTTCAATTTTATAGCCCAAATTAGTTGGCCCAAGTGAAAAGCCCAATTCGAAAAACCGATCCGATCCGCCCCGCTTGATTTATTTTTCCAATCTGACCCATCGGCTATAACTTTTGTATAGTGCGGTTTGGTTACTCATTTTCCAAACCGAAAACCGCTAAAGGTGTGTGTTAGTTACTATGGATTAAAAATTCATTGCAAGAACTTAAAATTCCTTTACACTCCCTATAAAGTTATATTATGATAACAAGACTTCATTAAACCCATGACAAAGGGCTTATAATTGAGGAGGAGCCACAAACTAATTGGCTAAGGCCATTTTGGTGGAAAGTAAGCCCATGGTAAAGTTTAATGTTCTATTTTAAAGGCCCAACTGGTGAAATCAAGCTCAAGTCCAGTTAGTGCAAGGCCCAACACTAAAGCCCAATTTTGCCCAAACATGTTTGAGTCTATTAAGCTCAAATTCTTAACATGGTATCAAAGCCCACAAAGCCCTAACAGGCTAAGGAGGCTTGTGTGGAAGTTTGAAGGCCCAAGTGGAGGCCTAAGTTGATATTGGAAAGCCCAAGTGAACAACCTAATAGAAGAGGTTGGACTTAGAGATTTAAAGAGGCCTACGGACTGTTTGAAGACTGGAAGAGACCATAGAGCCGAAGGAGTCAGGTCTAGACCATTGAAATTTAAAATCTTGAGGCAATTTGGTAAGACTAAAGAGAGTCACGAAGCCTAAAGGAGGTGTTGAAGCAAGTGACAACTGGCCCAAAAAATGTGAAGTCCAGTTGCACTTGAGGGGGAGTGTTAAAGAATTGAAGTGGGTAATAAATCGCATATTGGAAAAGAAAAGAAGTAAAGTGCTTATAATTGAGGGGGCCATAAAATAACTAACTAAAGCTATTTGGGTGGAAGGCAAGCCTATGATGAAGCCTAATATTCTATTTTAGAGGCCCAGTTGGTAAAATCAAAGTCAGGTCCAGTTGGTGCAAGACCTAACACTTAAGCTCAATTTGAAGCCCAAGCATGTTTGAGTATATGGAGCCCAAATTCTTAACAATAATAACCAAACTCGAAAAAAGCTTTGTTTGCCCCTATTTTACAAAGCAATAACAACAACAACAATAACAAAATAAAGAAGAACAAAACTCAACGATGGCCCTGTTTTATAAAGTAACAAAAACAACCTAAAAAAAACAACAATAATAATAAAATAAAGAATAACAAAACCCAACAATCACTTAAGTATTTCATCCAAGTATTAAAAACCACAAAGAGCAAAATTTAACTCCAACCTATTACAATTCTTGATGATTTGTGATATAGTGGATTTCTAGTAGACAAAAAAAATTTTAAAAAAAGATTTTTTTTCAACAATAATAACAAAATAAAGAATAAAACCCAGCAATCATCCAAGTATTTCACCCAAGTATTAAGAACCACAAAGAACAAAATTTAACACCAACCTACTACAATTCTTAATGATTTGTGATATGGTGGGTTTCTAGTAGACAAAAAAAAGGATGAAAAAGTGGAGTTTTATAAAATTTGAGATTAAAATCTAATTGGAAAATCTATAGGTTTCTTATCTTTAAATAAAGACATATACAAAAAAAAATTTGAACAAATCAAATTTGCAAATCTTATAATAGATAGTGTTGAGTTTAGATAAAGAGTTGAAGAGAACAAAGAGAATATATGAAAAGAAGGGAGAAATAAAAAAGAAGAGGAAGAGATGAAGAGAAAAAAACAACATAAAAATAAAAACAAAAAATAAAAAAAGTATTTAAAAAACACAGAGAATTAACGTTAAAAGAAAACAACCTACCATATTTTTAAAAATTATAGTCAAAGAAAACATGCACAATGTAATTTTTCCAAAAAAGAAGGAAAATTACACCCTACACCGCACCTAACCAAAAATTTTTCAAATATACTATCAGTTTTCTTTTTCTTTTTCATGTGTGTGGTTTTTCATTTATTTTTTTTCGATTTTATGTGATTCTTTCAAAAGCCCACTAGACTCCTTTTTTTTTTCCTTCTCTTTTATTTTTATTTTCTATTTATTTTTTCTTTCTCTCCTTCGTTTTTCTTTTTATTTATTATTTATTTTTCCTTTTTTTTCATTTGTACAATGTTTTTGTGGTTGTTTTTGATTTTTTGTTGCTCCAACTTGATGTTTTGTGAGGTTGTTTTGCAATAGTTTTGGTTGTTTTTGGTTATTTTGGCGGTTATTTTTTTGTTGTTTTGGTTGGTTCATTTTTAGTTTTATGAGGTTGTTTTTCTAGTTGTTATGGCGGTTGTTTTTTCATTGTTTTAGCAGTTGTTTTGGTTGATTCATTTTCAATTTTATGATGTTGTTTTTATGGTTATTTTTTGTTGTTTTTCTATTTTTTTTTTTTGTTTTTTGTTGTTTTGGCAGTTCTTTTTGGTTGATTCATTTTTAGTTTTATGAGGTTATTTTTCTAGTTGTTTTTTGTTGGTTCATTTTCAGTTTTATGAGGTTGTTTTCTGGTTTTTATTTGGTTGTTTTTCTATTTTTAGT
Source organism: Mallotus japonicus (assembly GCA_949634005.1). Taxonomy (NCBI): domain Eukaryota; kingdom Viridiplantae; phylum Streptophyta; class Magnoliopsida; order Malpighiales; family Euphorbiaceae; genus Mallotus; species Mallotus japonicus. The sequence continues at coordinate 10,229 of CATIWK010158028.1, forward strand.
TGTTTTCTGGTTGTTTTTGGTTGGTTCATTTTCAATTTTATGAGATTGTTTTTAGTTGTTTTTTTGGTTGAAGGATAATAATGTCCAACTTACTCTTTACAAAAGCTTTTTTTGAAGAGAGAAAAAAGAGGATGTGTGCATGCTTCACTTTACTTTACTGATGAGATTGAAGAAAAAGAAGAGTTATCAAGACAATATGATTAAAAAATAAAAAAAAATAAAAGATTTGCAGATAAATAAAAAAAAGAAAAAGATAAGAGAAGAAGAAGAAGAAGTAAGACAATATAATTAAAAGAAAAAAATAAAAAGAGAAGAGAAGAAAAAGAAGAATAAAACACCATATTTTTGAAAAAAATTCCCTTTTTATAGGTTGTTTTGAAAGGAAATTTTGTTTTTAAAAAATATTTTCCTTTTTTTATATATTTTTGAAAAAATCCGAAAAATAAGAGAAATTTACATAAATATACCACTTTTTGGCATCAATTTTCAGCAAAATACTCCCTTTTTATTAATTAAATGAGTACCCATTTTATTTTTAAGAGTACCTATTTTTTTAATTTTTTTATTTCTACCCCTATTCATATTTTTCTTGTTCTTTCATTATTTTTTTTATTTTCTCTCCCCTTTTTTCTTTTTTTTATTTCTATTTTATCCTTATTTTTATTATTTTATTTTTTTCTCTGTTATCCTTATTTTTTCTTTTTTCTTTTCCTCTATTATCCTTATTTTTTAGTTTTTTATTTTTTATTTTTTCTCTTTCTCTGTTATCTGTAAACACCTAATTTCAAGATAAGGGAGTGTGGATGTGATAGAGGACTCCGATGATGAGAATATTATAAATAGATCTTCAATATTTGAAGTTCGAAATCTCAAAGGTTTAAATGCATTTTTCAAGGGGATTTAATTGGTTTTTTAATGGACTTTATTGTAAATTTTCACTTCTTTTAGGGGTCTTTTCGTAATTAAAAGGAACCAATCGGAATTATGTAATTCCGATCGGAATTACATATTTCCGATCGAAAATATGTAATTCCGATTGGTTCCTTTTAATTACGAAAAGACCCCTAAAAGAAGTGAAAATTTCGAAAATATGTAATTCCGACTAGAATTACACATTCCCGATCGGAAATGCATAATTTAGATCAAAATTATGTATTTTCGGTCGGAAATACATAATCTCGATCGGGATTATGCTGTTCCGATTGCGTTTCGTCTATGTTTTTTTATTTTTCAGTAAATAAATTTTTATTTTTCTGATTTTTGATTGGTTGAATGATGTGATAAATCTTTTTCCTAAGATTTATCTAGATTTTTCTAGAAATAAAAGTCCTATTTTAGCCAAAATTACATCTCCGATAAAGGAAGGAGAACACGTCTCTGTGCTGGGGTTTTTCTATATAAACCAGCTTAACTCTCCTGTGATGGGATGGGGGGGGAACCTTTTTGGGAGAAAGCCTTTAGGAGACGCAGCACACACACACCTGCGTAGATAGAGTCTAAAAATTCTTCTTTTACATACTGTTTTAAGGAGCAATAAACCTTTTGAGAAGAAAAGCATCAAATATTGAAGATTTATTCAAAGCAACGGTGATTCACACCACTTTGAGGAGCAAATCAATACTGCATTCAAATCTTTTTTTCTACTCCCTTCTGTCCTTTATTTGATTTTTATTGTTTATTTAATTTGATTTCGTTTTAACTTTTAATTTTGTTCAATTAATAATATTTTATTTGTTCTTTTTGTGTATTTTATGATGGATGGGTGACATGAACACATGGAGAAAACCTATGGAGAACTCATAAAGGTCCATAGAATGCCATGGATTCTAATTATGTATTTAATTTTAGTTTTCTTAGGATTTATTTAATTTTTGGTTCTTTTCTTGATTGTTTTATTTTATGTTTTTTTGGGTTTGCATTTAATTAATTTTTTTTTCATTATAATAGCCCCGATAGTGGG
>CATIWK010158035.1:0-12135 GCA_949634005.1 Mallotus japonicus
ATATATATATATGTAAAGTACAGCAAATCAAAATATAAATTCAATACATTGTTACAAATTAAAAAAATACAAATTAGTTCAGCATAGTATCAATTAAAAAATAAAAAGCTACTCATAACTCTTATCACACTTCTTTCATTCTTGCTAAAACATTTAAAGGCAATCTTCCCGCTGCTACGGTTTAATTCCAGACAGCAACTCTGAATAGAAATATAATTTCATAAGAAAATCAATCCTCCAAACTAAATTCCAAATCAAAAGAATATAAATTTCAGACACATGTCATGTTGATTAGCAAAAAAAAAAAAAAAACTCTTTTAACATATTATAACTTCGAAAATTTAAATTCTTTTAATGCTAGATAGGCATGCATACTGCCAAAAAAAAATGCAAGCATTAACACCAAAAAAAAAAAAAGACTGAATTGTCCATGAATGCAAGCTGTATTGGATCCCCATGAGAAAACATGACACTCATATGCCCACATCAATGTGATACGATATGATAGAAAGAATGGTTTTTTTTTTTTTTTGAAAGTGATAGAAAGAATGGTTTGGACCATAAAAAAAGTAAGTATTTATTAAGCGTCTCCAAACCAACAAAAGAACCATGAGCCTAACTGCAATGTTTTCCATTTTCTCTATAAATATATTGGGGAAAGCTGCACATATATGAAACTTCATCTTTCCATAGCCCAAAATGCGGGAGGCCTTTGGGACATCCATTCATAAATTTGCAGTGGATGGGATATGATATGATCAATGAATTTCCAAGGCAATGTCAAGAAAGAGCTATAGCATTATGAGCAATGTATACGTAAGTAAACAACAAGAAAGAGGAAAAAGAGAAGAGAAAAATGAAACTGCATTTCTCAAGAATATATAGATTCAACAAACGTAACCAAATAATCAAGTCAACAAGTCACATAGAATGGCATACTCTGATACTCCAGTGAGTTAATTGTGGTTCTCAATAAAACAACACTCATCAGAAGTTTACTGACCTCTGTAATACGGGCAAAACATTTTCCAGATACCAGTCAGCTGATGCATGGAGAGGTGCAGTCTTGATTCTTGTAGCTCGTATGCCTGTGGCATAATACTCACGTGTGCTCCAAGAGTACTCGATGGGAGGCTCTTTAACAATAGTAATGTCATGACGCAAGACATCAATAAAGTGATCCACATCAAATATATCCATAAATGAACTGCAAAAAATGGACCATGTCAAATATATTCACGAATGAAATGCATAAGGCGAGACATTAATGAATTGGAGAACCAGATGTAGTTTGCAATTTTTAATATGAGGTCTTTTTACACCAAACAAGAAAAAACAACATGAAACATGCTCACAAAGGCAAGATATTCATAAATTAACAAATTACCTTGAATCTTGCCAGACAGGATTTACTTCAAAATGTGGGATCACAAGAGTAGCATTGAGCATTTTAGCAACAGCAACCGCATCACATATCTTGGAAAAAACAGAAAATAGCAACAATCACTTGGGTGCAAACATTACAACAACAGCAACTGAAAATTAAAAACACACGTCTTGGTAATTTAGTTACTTACTCCCATTCTTTGCTGGTTCAATCCACCATCTAGAAAAACCTGAATGTACCTTTGAGATTTTGGAGGTAATGCTTTCAAAACATAATGCAACTGTAAGAAATTATAATGATACCACAAAAAAAAAAAAAAAAAAAAAAGATGTCAACTTTACTTCATCAGTTAGAATACAAACACTTACAAGGTTTAAGGTTGGGTTCAGTACAAGGTTTCCATCCTTGGTATGGCAAAGGAGACCAAAGATCAGACTGTTCTCCACTTAGCTAAGCAAAACAAAAGACAAAATCTTTTTGAGATAAAAAACAATAGAGAAATTTAAACAGAACTTTAAAAGAAAAAGAACGTACTTACAGAATGGCGATTTAAAGCAGCTTTTAGAAGAGGTAAATGTGTAGGTTTTGGAGCATTCCATTCCTTCAAAAGAACAAAAAAAAAACAACATACAAACCCAATTTAGAATCGAATTGAATTTTCTTCAAATCTTTAGATATTGGAAACAAAAAAAAAAAAAAAGCGAGAGAGAATGAATCGTACAGAGAAGAGAGAAGGAGAGGCTCTGCCCAATGGACGGAAGAGAGTGGGGAAGAAAATGGGAAGAAGAATTAGGAGAAGGCCACCGATCGCCGTTCTCTGAGAGTGGTACTGCTCACTGTATAACAATTGCTTCAGCTTCATTTTAATTTTCAATTTCTTGCTCGCCATATCCAATCAACAACTTAACCCGAACTTAAGTAACGAACTCAGCTGCGATAAATGTGTATAATCAATATTTTTTTTACTAAAAATATTTATCTTTCTTTTTGTTTTACGCTTAAAATTATAAAATTTTGTAAAAATATAAATTTATTATGCTGGCGTTCACCCTCCGTTACATTGTTTTTTAAGATAATGTGTAATCATATTTAATAGATATAATTATAGGTTTAAATAATTATATAACATTCTTTTAGAAAAATTAAAAGTTAATGTAAATTAAGAAAATTTATAAATTTGGTATATGAACTTTTGTAATTTTTTTATTTGAGTGTTTGAATTATTTTTTTTTATTTGAGTGTATGAACTTTGAAAAAACATATCAATCAGGTGTATTTGGCCTATTCTTAGCTGATTGTGTGCTTAGTCAGCTCAAATGGGGTCCATTTTTTTCCATCTCACATGCCATTTTTTTCAGCTTATCCCTATTTGAGTGTCTGAACTTTGAAAAAATATATCAATCAGATGTATTTGGTCTATTTTAAGCTGATTATGTGCTTAATCATCTCAAATGAGGTCTACTTTTTTCCAGTTCACATGCCATTTTTTTCAGCTCTTCCCCCACTATTGTCCACTTAAAAAGGGTAAAGATAGCTAGAAAAAAATGGACTCCATTTGAGCTGACTAAGCACACAGTCAGCTAAAAATAAGCCAAATATACATGATTGATATATTTTTTCAAAATTCAGACACTCAAATAGAAAAAAAAATAGTTCAGACACTCAAATAAAAAACCAAAAAAGTTAAGACACCAAATTTATAATTTTTCCTATAAATTACAATTACTTCAATGAAAAACTTACACTAAAATCAAGATGTGGATAAAATTAAAAAAAAATAATTTATTTTTTATTGATAATCTAAAAAAGTCATGAGTGAAACAAATTCTATTTTTTTAATTAAATAAAACGGAAAGAGTAAAAATAGTCATGTAAATATATTTATCTATATAAAATATATAAAAGTTAAAGACACCACACCCAAAGGGTGTGGTGGTACGTTAAAGCCCCTTGGGGAGTGAGGGTTTGAACCGCACTCCCACCCCAATCCCCCCATCTCCGATGCAAGTTCAAATAAAAAAGACATATATTTTGTCACCTAAAACAAATTTTGCCATGTGACACTTTTACTCTAACCAATTTTTCTTTACAACATATTAATGAGCATTAATGCTTTATATTTTTTTTTACTTCTCATATTTCTAACTATATTTATTTATTTTTTCATTTTCACTTTTTAACATATTAATGAGCATTATTTTTTAATATTTTTATTTTTTTCTATTTCTAATTATATTTATATTAATTATAAAAATTCTAAATTTTTACAATTAACTATTTTCTACGTTTACCAATTATTTACATAATTTTTTATTATATTATCAAGAAAGATTTTAGTTATAAAATTAAATTAGATTGTATGAAAAATTAAAAATTATAAACTTTTTATTTCTTTATATAATTATTTTTTAATTTTATATCTATATAAAACGTAAGATAAGTTTCACTATATTTTTTTTTTTTGAAAGGAAGATAAGTTTCACTATATAAACTATAATTTTTTTTTAATTTGTATATTTTATTTTATTCTTTTATAAAATTGAATTAAATGTTATGAAAAGGTAAAAATTATAATTTTCTTCTTTATAAAAAATTAAAAATATTTTATATTTCTATTTATTTGAATTTTGAATTATTCTAATTTAAAATAACATGTGGCATGTTAAAATTTTTTAATTCATTTATATTGTATGTGATCCGTCATATTTTAAATCATTAATTATTTAATTTTAACTTTTATTTTTCTTTTAAGTTATTATTTTTTTATTTTTTGAGCTTTTGTATTCTATTTCATATCTTTATAAATACCCACATTTTGACATTTTGCATTCTTTCTTATATCTTTATAATTATTCATATTGTTCATTATTACAAAATGAAGTGACTTTAGAGTGTGATTATTCTTACTCTACTCTCTTAACCTAAAAAAAAGAGTCATGAAGATGGTAAATTCTTTTAAAGGTTTTATTTTTTATTATGTTGCTCTTATTATTTAGCTAACTTTCTTATTATTTTTATTTGTTTTATATTAGTTTATTATTAATAATTTTGTTGATGCACATAAATTTTATTTTATTGAGTTTTTGTATTTTTTATACCTCTATATATATGAACTAAATTTAAAGTGATCATTTTCACTTTATTTTTTTATCCTATAAAAAATAATCATGAAATTATTAAAGTAGTTTTAGCTAATACTAGATCACTTTTTATTTTCCATAAAAAAAAAATTATGAATTAGGCGATGAAAGAGATAGGTTTGATGGTATAAATTAGCTCGTAGTTATAGAAGGCATTTCATAGATAGTCAGCTTGGTCGATTGTGCAGTTTTCCTGTGATTGGTTATGCTGAAATTCTTGTTGATAATAAAGATAAAACTCACAATTGCAGTTATTAAAAAAAAAAACTTTAAACATTATCAATTAAAAATATATAAAAATTTAGCTTGCAAAAAAGTAAGATTGCAAAGGAAAATTGCATTTAATAAAAAATTTGCCATATGGTAATTTTGCTCGTAACTATTTTTTCTAATTTTTGTATTTTGTTTTATTTTCATTTCATAAAATATTAATGGGCATTAAATTTTTATATTTTATAACTTTTTATATTTCTAATTATACTTATTTTAATTTTTTATATAATTTCGTTTCACAAAGTATTAATGAGTATTATTTTTTATATTTTTATCTCTTATATTTTAAATTATATTTACTTTAATTTTTGAAATTTAAAATTAACTACTTTATATTTTCAATTTTTTACCATGCAAACTTTGTATATGTGGCAATTCTATTTCTTTTTGTTTTTCTCTAATCTTTGTATTTTATTTTATTTCTATTTCATAAATTTTGCCTTTAATGTACATTTTTTTTTTAGAATTAATGTACATCTTTTCAATTGTTTTGAAAAACTAAAAAGTTTATATCTTTTAAATTATTTTAAAAATTCAAAGAGTTTTGAATCATTGATTATTGTTTTATTTTTATTTTTTGAATACAACATTATTTTATTTTTATTTTATTCCATAAATATTACCTCCAACGTACATCGTTTCAATTGTCTTACAAAACTAAAAGGTCTCCATCTCTTAAACTATCTTGAAAATTTAAGAAGTTTTGAATCATTAATTATTATGATTAATTTTTATTTTTCTCTTAAAAAATATATTATTTTTTGACCTTGCATATATTTTCTCATATATTTATAAATATTCTTATATTTAAACATATTACAAAATAAAGTAAATTCAAAGTAATCATTCTCACTTTCATCTCTTAACCTATAAAGAATAGATATGAGAACAATAAATGTTTTTGAAGATTTGATTTTTTATTTTTTTATGCTGATTTTTTATTAGCAATTTTTATTGATGCATGTAAATTTTATATTAAGTTATATTTTTTATTTTTTGAATTTTTATATTTCTTTTTCATATTATATATGGATTGAGTTTAAAATAACTATTTTGACTTCACACCCTTAGCTTATAAAAGTAATCATAAATGTGATAAATTATTTTGAGAATTTTATTTTTCTTTATTAAATTGCTGCAACTTTTTTTTATTTTGCCATGTCCTATTTTTTTAATTTTAATTTTTTAAATTGGTATTTTTCATTAATTATATTTCTAATTTTAATAATTTATTTGCACTAAATATTATCTTAGTAAGTCATTATTTTATATTTTGTGATCCCTTTTTCATTAATTATAATATTTTAATTTTTATATTAATTATTAGTTTTTATTATATATATATATAATCCGGCCGCGCATCACGCGGGTGCTAAACTAGTTGGTTGAAATATTTGAGCCACGATTTTATCTATCATTTAATATTTAATTAAAATGACATAAATAATGACCTTATTATATATTTAATATGCAAAGTATTTTATAAATAGAAATTATTAAATAAAATTTTTAAAAACAATTTATTATATCCTATTAAAATAATCAAAGAATCACAAAGGTTAAAATTGTTGGTAAGTCATGTTGACTGATGAAAAAGTAGTCTACTTTTGATGTCTTGTTTCGTCCCAACAAACAAAGAAAAACTTATCGCCTGGCGTTTGGATCTTCCTCTGTAAGTCAAAATTCTGATACTTTTTTATGAAGTTATTTATTGATATCTTAGTTTTTTAGCTGAAATTGAGTTATTTTTATCCATTTTTTTCAGCTATCTCAGTCAGTTGTTGTTATATGGGCAAAAAATGTTTGATCTCTTTGCAAATACTAGCTAGTAATTGGGAAATTTTTCAATGCTAGATCTAAAAGGGTAGATAATGTTAATTTGATCTTACTACAGATGGGAAATTGTAAAGTCCTTGCCCTTAAACTGATGGATTTTCAATATTTTTGGAGCAAAATTCCAATATGGAATTGGTTTCTGACATAAATTGGAGTTTGGAGGAGCTCGTATGGTTTCTGCTTTGAAGTGATTTTTTTTTTTGTCACAATTGAGAGTGTAAAAGTCCAGCATGGCATCTTCTTCCAATGGTCGTAAGCGCAAGTTTGATGTATTTCTTAGCTTCAGAGGCAAGGATACTCGCGATAACTTTACTAGCCATCTCTATGATGCATTGTGTTGCAAAAAAATTAAGACATTCATTGATAATGACCTTGAAAGGGGGGACGAGATAACACCTGCCCTTTTGAGAACAATTGAAGAATCTCTGATTTCTGTGATTATTTTCTCAAAAAATCATGCATCGTCTCCCTGGTGTTTGGATAAAATGGTGAAAATTCTTGAATGCTAAGAAGCTGTTGGCCAGACAGTTTTACCAGTTTTCTATCATGTAGATCCATCTGAGGTAGAAGAACAAAGTGGAAGTTTTGGACTTGCACTTGCTCAGCATGAGAAGAATTTTAAAAAGAAGATATCAAGGTGGAAGACTGACTTGATGAAAGCAACCAGCATATCTGGATGGGATTCCCAGATGATTGGGTACTTATGATTTTCATGCATTTTCCATTAGGATTGTCCTATAATTGACTGTAATCGAAATTATAATAATTCTATAATTAGGATTCATTATCTTTTTTATTTTCTGGTTTTTCTTACTTGTAAATTTTGGTCTGAATACTTCTTCTTTGTATTTAGGTCTGAGGCTAAACTCGTGAAAGAAATTGTTGAACATATTTTGAAGAAATTGAATCATTCATGTTCAAGAGATTTGAAGGGACTGATTGGAATGGACTCGTATATTAGAAAAATCAAAAAGTTGTTAGACATGGAGTTACCAGATGTTCGCAGGATAGGAATCTGGGGTATGGGTGGCATAGGCAAAATGACTATTGCACAAGCTATTTTCAGCTCTCTCTCAAGTCAATTTGAAGGTTGATGCTTCCTTGAGGACGTTAAGGAAGAATCAGAACAATGTGGTGGGCTACGTCGCTTAAGAGAAAGTCTTCTTTCTGAAATACTAGGGGAAGGAAATCTATAAATTGCCATCCATAACATAGGATCCATCTCTGTTACGGATAGGCTCCAGTGTAAAAAGGTTTTGGTTGTTATTGATGATGTGAATGATGCAGATCAAATAGAAGTCCTAATTGGAAGATGTGATTTTGGTTTGGGAAGTAAAGTTATTGTAACCTCTAGAGACAAGCAAGTTCTTAAGAATGGAGTTGATGAGATCTATGAAGTTGAGGGATTAAATAATGATGAAGCTCTTGAACTGTTCAATTTGAAAGCTTTTAAGGGCATTTATCCCACAAAAGATTATTTGGAGTTAGCAAATAGGGCAGTGAAATATGCTTAGGGAAACCCCTTGGCACTTAAAGTTTTAGGTGCTATTCTGTTTGACAGAAGGAAGCAAGAGTGGAGAAGTGCACTGGACAAACTTGAAAGGATTCCTCAACCAAAAATATTTAATGTGTTGAGATTAAGTTTTGATGCGCTAGATGATGAAGAGAAAAGTGTTTTTCTTGATATTGCATGCTTTTTTAAAGGACAACAAATTGATTTTGTGAAGAGAATACTGGATGGATGTGGTTTCTCTGCAGGCATTGGAATTAGTATCCTTGCTGATAAATGCCTTGTCACCATCCAACAAAACAAGCTAGAGATGCATGACTTAATCCAAGAAATGGCTCATGAAATTGTTCGCCAAGAATCTATTAGAGAGGTCGGCAAGCGCAGTAGGTTGTGGAGTTCCAATGATGTTTGTCAAGTCTTGTCTAAAAATCTGGTAATATTTTATTTGTGAAAAGCTGTTTTTCCTATATATTTTTTAATAAGCTTAAAACTAAAGGAAAATTTTTAAATGTTTATGTAACCAATGATTCATTTATATTTTGCTGAGATATTCAGGGTACTGAAAGACTTGAAGGAATATTTTTCGATACATATAAAATGGGAGATTTAAACTTGAGTTCTAGAGCCTTTTGTGAGGATGTATAACCTTAGGCTCCTCAAAATCTACAATTCAAGAATTAGAACTCAGTTTAGGGTGCACCTTCCTCATGGCCTTAAGTTTCTCTCTGAAGAATTGAGGTATCTCCATTGGGATGGTTTCCCCCTGAGCTCTATGCCATCTAATTTCTAAGCAGAACAGCTTGTTCAACTTAACCTTGTATACAGCAACATTAAACAGCTATGGACAGGAGTCCAGGTGTGTTTTATTTGTTTATATCAATGCCATTTCCTTCAAAAATGGAATCCTGAATTTGTACTAATTTTTTGTTGCCAATGACATTGCTTTTGCAGAATCTTGTGAGTTTGAAAGAGATCAACATTAGCAATTCTGAGCACTTAACTACATTCCCAGACCTCTCACAGGCCAAGAGTCTTGAATATGTGAATTTTGAATATTGTTCTAGCTTGGCAGAAGTTCCACCATCTATTCGGTTTCTGGACAGGCTTACTGATTTAAATTTGAGATACTGCACAAGCCTAATGAAGTTCCCAAGTCGTATTAAATTGAGATCACTGAAGACTCTTAACTTATATGGCTGCTCAAGTGTTAGAGAGTTTCCAGAGATTGCAGAAAGCATAACTTATTTAAATTTAAATGAGACTGCCATAGAAGAACTTCCAAAATCATTTGGGAATCTCAGTGGACTTATTGCACTGAATCTGAAGGACTGTAAACAACTCAGAAATCTTCCTGAATGTATGTGTGCATTGAAATCGCTTGTGACTATTGATTTATCTGGCTGCTCAAACATCACTAGACTTCCGGATATTTCAGGGAATGTGCAATACTTGTACTTATCTGAAACTGCAATTGAAGAAATTCCTTCTTCAATTAGTTTTCTGTCCGGGCTCAGTTGTTTGGATCTTATGAACTGTAAAAGACTCAAGAATCTTCCCTCTATTTTTAAGTTGAAGTCTCTTGAAAAGATTATTCTTTCTGGTTGCTCAAGCATCAACAAGTTTCCTGATGTTAGTTGGAAAATAAAGAATTTTTTTCTGGATGGGACAGCAATAGAGGAAATTCCCTCATCAATTAAGTATTGCTCTGAGCTTGTTGAACTTAACCTGCAAAACTGCAAGAGATTTCGAATTCTTCCTCGTAGTATTTGTAAGTTGAAAAAACTACAAAAGCTTAATCTCTCAGGCTGCTCTGAATTTGAGAGTTTTCCTAAAATTTTGGAGGTTATGGGATCATTGAAATATCTGTATTTAGATGGAACAGCTATAAGAAGTTTACCGTCACCAATAGAAAATTTGACCGGTCTTCTGAGCTTGGAATTGAGTAGCTGCAACAATCTCCGTAGATTGCCAGGGTTGATATTGTGTCAGGAACAATATCTAAGTAAGCTATGTCTTAGCGATTGCTGTTTATTGGAAGTGCCTCGTTGCATTGGCAGCTTACCGTCACTGGAAGCTTTAGATCTAAGTGGAAAGCATTTTGAGGAGATACCTGTAAGCATCAATAAGCTCTTTGAGCTGCAATACCTTGGCTTAAGATACTGCAAGCGGTTAAGATCATTGCTAGACCTGCCACCTCATTTGACAAAATTAGATGCACACAATTGTAGTTCAATGCAATCAGTGTCAATTGATTCAACTGAAGTTAAGGGAAACATTTTTGAATTTGTCTTCACTAATTGTCCAATGCTAGATTTAACTGCGAGAAAAGACATAGTGAAGTATGCCCTAACGAAATTTCAGCTCTATTCAGAAGAACTATATAATCAGGTCTTATCTCACCCAGTAGCTTCCTTTTTATTTATTCCTTTTTAACCTTATCTTCGTTCTCCCTTGTCGTGACTTTCTTCATGGTGCAGATGCCTTCTTTACCAGCTGGAGAATCTAGTTTCTGCTTCCCTGTGCAGAAAAGATGGTGGTTTTACTGCTACAGTTCTGCATCTTCAACTAAAATTCAGCTTCCCACACACTGGGCTAGCAGCGGCAACTTATTGGGCTTCACAATTTTAACTGTTATTAGATTTTCTGACTACAATCGTACTGATTTCCAAGTGAAATGCAGATATTATTTCAAAAATGAGTACGGTGACAGTAGTGATCTCTATTGCTATTTTGGTGGGTGGTACGGTGAAAGAGCTGTCGAGGATGATCATATGTTCTTCGGGTATGATCCTTGTGTAGAAGTTAGAAAAGGTGCCCACAGCTTTGGAATGAGAGTTGTGGATTGTGAAGCCCATCTAGTATATGGCCAAGACAAGGGTGTCTACTTTGATTTGATACCTCATGACACACCAATGGGCCATCCATTCTATGACCTGTTCAAAAAAGAGGAGAACTGGATAACAGACCTAAAGTTGTGTTATAAGTCTTCTAAAAAAAATAAAAAATAAAAAAATAATTGTGTTATAAGTGATAATCTAATATCAATATAATTGTTTCTCCAACTATTCATTTTACATTCTAATCATTAATGTTTTTGAAAATAAACCATATATTTAAATATACATAAATTTGAAAATAATTATTAAATATACAATATAAATATTTTTTTAAATATTAACACGTTGCATTGAAATAAATAATAAAATATATATCCAAATAATTAAAATGTATCAAAATCAATAAAAATTTATAACAAAATAATGAAATCCACTATGCCTGAAATTTTAACTAAGAATCAACATTTTTTATTTAATAACTTGTAAATGTTAATGTTTATTTATTTATTTATTTGGTAATATAAAAAGTTTATGTATATATTTAAGACTCAATATATTTCAACGTTCAAAAAATAAACAAATATATTAAAACAATTAAATATAAAAAGTTTAAATTTTGTATTAGCTAATACATGAGTCATTCAAAAGCATCCAAATTCAAATATGAGTCATTCAAAAAAAAAAAGTAAAAATACATGAGTATCCAAGATGCTTTTGAATACATCCCGATGCAAGAGCATCCAAGTTCAAAAAAAAAAAAATAAATGAGTCATTAAAAAGTAAGAATAATTATGTTATTTAAATTATTAAAAAGTCAAATATGGAGTGCAAAAATCCTCACCCATCTTTCTCTCTCTCCACTAATTTCACTTTTTCTAAATTTGTTTTTTTTTTTTTTTTGATACAGGGGAGGCAAAAAGCCAAAAACAAAGAAACTCAAACAGACGTAAGGACCCGTCTTGGCCAACAAACTCCCGAACTATCCTGATACAAAAGTGGTCGAACTGCAGTAGGAGCTTCCACTAACCCATGATATCCTTGAGGACAACTCAACGAACTCTTGGCAAGCCAATCCGCAACTTGATTTCCTTCTCTACGAACATGAGTTATTTTAACCTGCCAATCTTTTCTCAGCATATCCAAGCAATCCAA
>CATIWK010158114.1:0-20301 GCA_949634005.1 Mallotus japonicus
CAAATTGAGTATTGTAATAATCAAGATGTTTGTTTGTCTAGTCACCGAAAATTGGTTTTTGAAATAAAGTATACTAAACAAATTAAAACTAATGTAAAAGTCACAATCCAAGAAAATGTTAGGGTTCTTAAACTCAATTCAACCTTTTAAATGATGTAATTGCTCTCTAAGTTAATTCAGACCATAGTTCATTATGTAAGCAATCTTAAGAATCATAGATTTTCCTCTCAGACAAACCTATGATTAATTGAATACAACTAATTCTCAATTTTACAGCTCTCGCTAATCAAGCATTCATTATACTCAATTTGAAGTTCAGCTCTTTAACATTATTAATAATCTAAATGTCTCTCAACTAAATAGACAACTAACAGGTTATTGCTTTTTCTCAATGAAACCTATCTCTCAATCAAGTCTCATTGTCTAGTTTCAAATAAAGGGCGGTCAATCCATTGAAGACATTAAGCACAACAATAACCAATGAACTATGTTTATTAACTTAGATTAAATCATATTGATCACATGGTTGAATTGATTCAAGAACCCTAACTAGAAAAACTAGCCACACATGTTGAGTAGAAGAGAAGATGATGAATGAAGAGAACAAATCCATTATTATTGAATTAAAATTAAAAAAACAAAATAAAACAGAATAAGAAAACCCCCTAGAATGGAAACCTTCTCTCCTCAGTCTTCAATCAATAATTATTCTAATCAAAATGAAAAGAACTAGAGAATTCTAGTTTTGATTCTTAGAAAAATGATGAAAAACTAAACTAAGAGTGTAATTATCTTTGTTTTTCTAGTGGCTCCCTCTTAAAAACCTAGCCTCTAGTCTCTTTAAGTTGTTACCTTTGAAAAATCATCCAATTTCTTAAAATCAGCAAGAAGAATTTTGAAATTTGAAAGTTTGTTATAGTGCACACGGCTGTGTGCCTAGCCTTTACTCGAATCTCCTCAAAGCAGGCATGGCCGTGTGCCAGGGTGTGCACGACCGTGCGTGTGACTTTAGCCCCTAAAGACGATCAAATCAGCCTAATGATATTTGTTTAATCTTTCCATAGCACTTTAAATGACCTTAATTGGACCTCTTTAGCTCAAGATATCACTAAAATACTAAGAGTTACCCAACCTAAAATGAAAGTTGCATATATTGACTTCGACTCAAAATTTGCAAACTCAAACGAACTTGCATTTTGACAAGCAAGATCAATTCAAAAAGCTTAAGATGTCTACGTCAAATGACAAGAAGATCATTTTCTCATTATAAAGCTCTAAGGATGTCAAAAGCCTCCTTGAATATCAGAGGTTGAATTAGCCTAAAAGCATATGTACCAAAACAACATGGAAAGATATAAAACACAACTAAAAACTAATAAAAACATATCAAAATACTAGAAACACTTAAAAAAAACCTAGACCCAACAATTTTAACCTAAAACATGTCAATATTCATTATTATCATAGATTTTAGACTCACAAAACTTAACTAATTAGTGCTCAAAATCTAGTATTTTTTGCACATATCAATAGTTGCAGTTTAAGAGTTCTTTTATCAATTAAAAATAACCTAATTGATATTTTTTTATTTGTGAAAAATTATGTAAATGTCAAATTTAAATTTATAAACTACCATATACCACTTTGGTGAAAGTTAAGAAAATTAATGACTATATTTTGCCCAAAATTATTTTGAGTCTCTATTGAAAACAAAAATAAGAGCTTTTTATTATTTCCACACACTAATATTAGACTACTAGGTAATTTTTTATTTCTATGTACTATATAATTAGTACTTTCTACATTTTCTTGAATCTGAAATTAAATTTTAAAATTTCTTTAAATGTTCTAACACTGAGAATATGCATAAAATTTTGGATGTTATACAAGTTTGTCATTATTTTGTTTGTGAGGGTTCAAGTAGTTGACCTTAATGTTCTATAGTTTGTGTGGTATATATAACATATTTACTTAGCTTTTTTTGTCTTAACCACCACTATCCAGAGTCTACTGAACTCTAACTAATCTAGTTCGATCTGAACATGACCACAAAGGCGACAAAGATCTCCCAACAACTAATTCAACGCTGCTGCATACACTAAAACTCGAATCTGAAACCTCACTTAAGCGGAAATAACCCTTTACCAGTTGATCCCAAGAGTTACATACATATTTACTTAATTTTATGTGTGTTATATACAACATATGTAATTTTTTAAGCTTATTAATTTGTTTTTACCAAGAAACTAATTAAATTTGTCTTTATTTGTGTATATATATAAATGTTAGAGCTAATATTGTTTTAAGTTCCTTTGCTAAATTGCTAATTCTTCAGTAAGGAGAGAGTAGTCAAGTAATAACTTTTCTTCAAAGATATATTAATGTGTAGATTTTTCCCTTCATATCTCGAACTATACTTAGAAGCCTATCGATGAACGTGAACCTATTAGCAATACCCCTGTGAATACTCTTATCGAAGGGAATAGGATCACTAGCATAAGTGATACTCATGATTCCTGCAAAAGATAGGGGATCTACAATGAACTCCCCAACTAGGAGATTGAATTAATGAGTGGACTCAAACTACCACTATGTCAAAGCATTTAAAGGCTGATAGTCAGTGTGTTTAGGAATATCAAGAAGTGCGAGGATAAATTCCTCGAAGTCGATGACACAAATCTTGTATAAATGACATTAAGAAGCTCGTCATACCAAACATAAGCCCTAGTGAAGTTCCCAGCACCTTCGGACATGTGCACATCAAATTACAAAATCAACCAAGGAGTTAATCTTGTTTTTTACAAAAAAAAAAAATTGTATAAATAGTGTGTTAGGGTCATCCAGTAATTAAAGAGGTGTCCCCTCTTCACATTAAGATGATGCCTAAGTATACAGACATCGCTTGCATGCTAAGGCGTCGCCTTAACACAAAGGCAATGCCCTAAGAAAGTGTAAACTAAAGAAATAACACTTCTTCTATAAGGAAACTTTTTATCAATGAAATGACGCCTCAGTGCTTCGAATAACAAAATTTAAAATGCAATAATCCACCAAAAATCAATAAAATCATGCAAGTTTTTGTTTAATATGATGATCAAAGGTTGCATAAAGACTAACACATTCAAATATCGCAGGAATCAGTAAGAATAAAGGTATTAATGTCTTCGGATGCCATCATATGAATGTGAGACTTTAAATCCACAGTGAGATGAATCTCTACACCCATCACTAAGCTAAAAGAATGAGGTGGTTAAATCATGGGAGGAATAAAATCCCATTGAGGGGCAGCTTGCATTTGGTCTTGATCCATTAGAATATGGAGATTATGAAAAGAAAAGAAGAATAGGTTGAAGGAAAAGGGATAAAGCACGAAGAACTTTTTTTTTAAAAATAGAGAAGAATGAATGAATATGGAAGTTATATATACTTTTCGCTAAATTGCCACTTTGGTCCCTTGGGGAAAACGACATATTAATCCTTTATTTTTTAAATACCATCCATTACATCCTTAAGCTAACATTAATTTCAATTTGTGAAGCACAATTTATAGTTGAATGCTAGAATTGATAGATACTGAAAGAATATAGACTATTAGAAAAGTCAAACCTCTTAAGTTTTACCTTAAGGAAGACGATATAGAATTATATACGTCATGCGTGGTACCTAAAGCATGATGATATGCAATTCTAAACCTCTCAAATTTGACCTTCAAGGATGATGGCGAAGAATTAGAGTTAGAGTCAAACTCAAGTGTTACAAAAAGTTTTTCACCTCTCAGGTTGTACCCTAAGGATGATGACACAAAACTACATAGTAAGTTTATAAACATCTTACATTTAAACTTCAAGGACAATGTTAACAAGTCATACCAGATAAGGTGCTTTGAAACTAGTATAACAAAACAGACAGAGCTTTCAAAGACCTTTTAAGTTGTACCTTAAAGTAGACAAAACAAGATTAGCAGTTTTAACAGAGATAGTAATAGAATGAAAGGGTTTAACCGATAATGAAAATTAGTATCCTTTGTTTAGCCATTAAATTATTGCTTTTTGAAAAACCAAATTTCAAAATTTGCAAAGTGGTTTTCCAAAAATTAAGGGGGCAAACTATTAGCACATGGTTGGCCCAACCCCCGATGATGAAAATTCAATAAAACGAGCCTAGTAGCGCAAAAGGCCTAGCCTTTCTTCCTTTAATAGGCCAAAAGCCCATGAACAGCCCTGTTAGCTCCATTAAGGTGATACTTTAGTATGATGAGGCAACACCTTAATTACTAAAACAATGCTTCATCATTGAGGCGGCATCTCAATAACCTCTACTTTTTTTTTAAATTTGAACTTTGGCACGTATCTTGCCAACGACTAGAGCTGTAACCACGATTTTCCAGAAACTGAAAATTGTAATAACAACTTAGAGAAGAGAAGTGAGAAAAATAAGTGGTTAGGGAGAAAAAAGAAAAAAAAAGAGAAGAAGAAAGAGGGAGAGATTTAAAAAAAAAAAACTAAAAAAGATTTTGATAAAAAGGAGAAAAAGGCAGACTAAAAGAAAAGGACAGAGAAAAGGAGGAGGAATTAAAAGAAGGATAAGAGGAAAAAAAAACAAAAGGATTCAACAAGATTGAGCTTGAGGAAATTCGCTAAGTGAAACTTAAAGAAAAAAAAAAAAGAGGTGAAGATAAAACTATAGAGGATTTCTGGCAAATAGAGAAGAAAATATGATATTTCACTGTTTAAAGGCTTATTGCAAACATGCATAAATTTTTAAGGGCTAAAGATAGAAGAGCAAACTGGTGTTAAAATAGTAAATTCCATTTTTATTCTTTTTTCTTTCTTCTTTTCAATCATTTTCTTGCATTACATGATTTGATAATTGAATAATGTCTGTGATGTGCTTTGTGAGATTTCATTGTTATGCCTTACTGTTTAAAGTCTGAAGGTTTTATTCATTATTCATTTTTTTAGTTGTTGTATCAAGAATTTGGTATTGTTTCTAGTCTGTGAACGCTAAGGCAATCCCTCTTTGGTAAGGTGCCAACTTAGTGCATCAAAGCAATATTATTTTGCCTTAGTAAACAGTATGGCAACGCCTCACTCCAAAGGTGTCGCTTTTTATTTCATCAAGGGTATCCCTAATGTCAAGATCAAAATATTGCTTGTTTTCTTGTTTGAGTTTTTTTATTTGTTTGAATTCTTATAAAATTTCTCAATGTTATATTGTATGTCTATGATTTTTTTACTTACTATGTAATTCACTTTTGACTGGCAATTTGAATTCAATTTATTAACTTAATTAGACATTTTCTTACAAGATTATTCTTGATTTCCCTTGTCATCTTTAAAACAAAATGCAAATTTTGTTAATTTTTTATTTATCATTAATCTGTCATAATTTTACGTTTTCTCCTTATGGACACCCTCGGTTTGATCGGCCTGCAATGAAAGCCCAATGATGAGACAGTCCAAATATTGAATGTAAGGAGACCCGAAAGCTTCTCTAGAATGGACTCGAGAGCCCAAAACCCTAAAACTAGGCCCAAACCTTAAAATCTAAAGACTAAACCCAAATTTAGAACTCTAGGCCCAAGCCCAAGCCAGGCCCAGGTTGAAGAGGCAATCGCCTCTACGATGAGGTGACACTTCTTCGTCCTAGGCATCTGTGAGGCGACACCTCTTTGACACCGACCTCTATAGCATTAAATGTTATTTATTACTGCATTAAACAAAGAAATGGACCCATTTATCTCATCTTTGTAGACTTGGACGAAAAAATGAGACTTTTGGGGCAGAAATGAGCTGGAAAAGGAGGAAGTAATGATGGAAATGCAAGGTGGAAAGTAACCTTGATTTTTGGGAAATGAGAGGAGAGAGAGGGCTTAAGGGTTAAAAGAGGTGTGTGGCTGGTAGGAAAAAAAGAGGTTGGCCATTTTCAAGAAAAAAAAAAGTTCTTGAGAAAAGAAAAGGAGAAAAACAAGGAGAAAAGAAGAAAAAGAGGAAGAAAGCGTGGTGTTTCAAGCTTGAGGAGTCCATTTCTTTGAAGGAGAAGGGAATTCTTGCCTTCAAACACATCTGAACAATCAAACCAAGCTCTGAGGGCTTAGTTAGGAGCTCTTAATTCGATCAAATCAGTGAGAATCCTCACTTTTAAGCTTTGAAGTACTTGTTTTGAACAAAAGCTTCAATTTCTTAGTTTTTAATTAGTTTTTAGATATTTGATGCCTATTTGAAGCTACATGAGAAGCATGATTTCATGAAATACTGAGTATTAGTTATTAATCCTTGTATATTTGAATCACTTGTGTTTAATTTGAAGTTACTTAGGATTTAAGGCATGTGAGTTGTACAGCCTCTGTCGATGATATGGCAATTTTAGATCGCCTCCTGGTCAGGAGGAGACGCCTCTTCGAAGAGGCGATTGCCTCCCAACCAGAGTCTTGTGTATACCTGCTTTGTCTTCAGTAGCTTTTTGGTTTATTTTCAGTATCTGATACGTATATGTTGTCTGATATCTTTAATATTGTATGTAATTGCTATAATTTTGGGTTCTTTGTTTCAATTAATCCATGTTTAAATGAATATTCATGTCTATTTTTATGCAAATTTAATTCAAATTTTTTTGTAAATAAATTGTTTATTTCGAGATGAAATTAACTGTGTTTGTTGTAGGTTTTTGGTGATTTTCTAATCACTAAGTTATTAGTGAATTAATTAATTCTTGAGAGGTTTTATTTGAATTCATTGATGTATTAATTGTCCAAAGTATTGTAATCCCTAATCCCTTCCCCGTTTGTTTTTGAATGAATGTTTGTAAATTTATTTTCATTATTTGTAATAATTGTTGGTAATAAACATCAAATGGGATTAATGTGCAAACTCGGACTAAATTGTAAAATTGGAAGCGTTTGCAACTCACAATAATAAGGAAATAATTTGATAATCACGGGTAATAAAACACAAAACACAAACGTAGGCCAACATCAAGGTTGAGTGGGCATTCAAAGCCCATACCAGTTTCCGAACCCGATCTCTAATGACGGCTTCTAGGAACCTCCGTGGAATCCAGTTGCTGTATAGTGTGTCTCGACTTTTATCCGGGTGGCGACTCATTTTGTATTTGGGCCCAAACCCATTTTGTATTTCCTAGTGGGTCTTGAGCTCACATAGTGTCGTAGTCGTCAAACACTTGGGCGTGCGCTAAACCCCGCTGCCTACACTCCTTTTATTTTCTTGCTTAAATTTTGTTAATTTGTCAAATCAATGAATCAAGTTTATTTTCATTAATTTGTTAGGATTTAAAATTTTATTTTATTAATTTGATTCAGTCTTGATTTGATAGAAAATTTGATATTATTTTTATTCATTCTTGTATTTGGTTTATTGTCTCAATTAATTTCTACAGTATTTACGGACTAACTTCATTATTTTTTCAGGTTTTTTATTTTTATTTTTGGAGGACATTTAGAATTTAATTTCAGAATGATCAACAGAATAGTAGCATTTCAGCCACTGTTTATTAGTTTTATTAAATCTAGCTTTTTGTTCTTCTCATTTTATTTTATTATTATTTTTTTTTGTGTATGGAAAGGGTTATATAATCTCCTCCATTTTTCTGCATGCACATCTATTTATTCTATTTATTTGTTAGATAGTGGAATAATTACAATGTGATGAACATTGTTATGATAAAAATGGGGACTAATTAAAAACTTGGACCTAAATATAAAATCTGAAAAATGTATGAAGGCAATTGTATTTTTTGCATGTAATAAAAAAATTAAATAATTGAAAATAATAAAACATGAAACACAAATGGATTCCAATCATAAAGTCAGGTGGGCATTCAAAAAACCCATATTCAATTTTCAGATCCAATCTTTAAAGACGGTTGCTGGACACCAAAAAAACTCGTATCCAGTTTCCGGATTCAATCTCTAAAGACGATTGTTGGACACCTCCATAGGATCCAGTTGCATTTGAAACTTATAACTTGTGATCATATTCCCTAATGAGTTTCAAGCTCGCACAGTACCGTGATTACCAAACATTTGGACATACCTACAATAGGTATATAATTATTTTTGATAAATTAAAGATTAAAATTTTAACAAAAATATTAAATACTATATTTTTTATATTAAATCAGTTTAAATGCAGTTGACGAATTTAAAATTTTTAGATTTTATGTAATTTGAAAAAATTAATAAAAATGAATTAAAATTATATATTTAATGTTCAAGAACTAAAATATAAAAATAAAAAATTAACTAATAAATTCTTTCAATATAGCATAATAGTTCAGGTGATGAATATTATAAGGTGAGTTTATCGGTTCGATCCCCCACCCCCCTTGACTCTCAAATTGTTAAAAAAAAAAAAAAAACTAATAAGACAAATGTTTTAGACCGACAGATAAAATTAAAATATCCGCATCAACATTCTACCTCACTTTCGTACCCCAATTATCGGTGGCCGTGCCATATAGGGTTTTGTTGAAAAGGACCATTTAAACACAATGTCCCATCATTAATGATTGTTATAAAAGCAGAAATTCGATTTCGCTGTATGATTTGATCTGTTCCCTATGGCCTGAGGCAACTCTTCATTGCTTCTGCACATGCACATGTGAAGAGAAATACTACACATGTAAAGATAATAAAATTATAGTGATGCAGTGACCCCCCAAACCCCCAATGCAATGGAGCTTCAAGAAACTCTATAGAGTACAGTTTATGCACACTTTCACTAGGATAAACTCAGTTGAAGGGCAAAATGTTCCCCATTGCTATGATCTTGAAACAGTTCTAATCAAGTATTAGTACTCCATCGCGCCTGATTCCTGGACTTGGACATTTCTCCTACTTCAGCAGTTTCAAACTATCAATAGGAATTTGATCAGTACCAGCAATCTACAACCTCATCTTGCTCCTGCAAATGCTGCTTCTTTGGAGGTCCAGAGGCTTTTGGGTATCCTCCAAAACTCTCTCTCCCAGGTTTGGCAATGTCAACATAAATCAATCTGCCATAAAAAATCTGATGATAAAAGATTAGGGATAAAACGAATTGCCAAAGGTGAAAAGTTCCTGAAGATAAGGGTAATTTGACAAACTAGAAAGTAGAAACCTTGCGGTCCATATTCTCCATGGCTAGGATGGCATCATCTTGACAGGTGTATTGAATAAAGGCATACGCTTTAGACCTCTTTGTGACTTCATCTTTTACAAACTTCACTGCCACGAATGGATAAAAGTTTACGAGACTTTCAGCTAAATTGATTAACTGTAGAGATAATTAAAAAAAGAAAAACAAACTAAAAGGAAATTCAATTTTTTAAAGCCAGGCATGCATCTCACCTTCAGCTATTTCACCAAAGTTAGAAAATTCCTTTTGCAAACTATTTTCTCCAACTGAATATCCTAGATCTGCATGCCAAAATACACAAGTATTTGATGAATTTTAAATTGCAAACAAAGTTGGCCACAAAATCAAAAGATATTCCAAAACTACATTATCCAAGTACTGAATTATGCAGTTTATACACACACATGTAGATGCATACAACCATTCGCATTCAAGTATTTCTAGACTTTATTCTTAAAGTTGCAAATGATTGCAGAAATCCAATAATTCTAATGTGCTTTCTGTCCAATTAACAAGATACTGCACGCTTCATATAATTAGAAAATTTAGACCTTTCCTCGATTTTCTGTGCTAATATTGTTCCATCTAAATTCTGAGCAATCTATACATTGATATCATGCAGCTTAATGAGGACACCTTTAAATGTATGTTATAGGTGTCTTCTCACTCAAGATTTCACACCTCAAAAGTATAAGCCTAACAAGATTTCACCCCTCTTCTCTATGAAGATCTAAATCATGCTAACTTATATTTTGGCCAGGGTTTGGAATTACCATGTTCAACTTCTGTTGATTAATGAAAGACTACCTAATTTGTCTCCTCTTCTCTACAATGCGAGAGAGAAGTAAAGATCCTGCAGACTTAATAGAAAAATGTGATTTCATATATTCAGCCTTCAAACTTACATGACTATCTGTTCTTTTGAACACAATTAAATTTTCATGCTTCTTTCAATTTCAAATTAAGTAAAACTCAACCATTAGTTACATATCTTGTTATATAAGCCACCATAATTTACTCTGTTAACAAAAGATGAAGTTGCATAAGCAATGGATAGGGGTGCATTTATAATTCAGGAAAATTTGAATTTCTAATTCAAAATGTGTAATTTAAGATTTAGCTTAGTTTAGGAGAAAGAACATAACATACATGCTTAAAAAGTAAAAACAAAAGTTTAGGGAGTGTATTTGAAATTCTGTCAAAACTTTAGGTCTTCTAACATGCTTAAGCAAGTTATTTTTCATATCTAAGAATCGACTTTCAGTCAAAAACAAAAAGACAATCCAAAACTATTATCCAAGTTATGCAAACATACACACACATACAGACACATATAACCACTCACATTCAAGTATTTTTAGACTTTATTCTTACCCCTTCTTTGGTTCAATTCCACTGAGGAATTCATTTAGAATTTATTTGAAAATAAATTCTTATTAATAAAGTGTGTTTGGTTTAAATGAATGTTTTAAGAAATGAATTCATTTGGAAATTTTAAAATTTTGGTTTAGTAATAAGAAATTCCACAAAATTAAAAGGTTGGAATTGGTTTCGAATTGGAAATGAATTTCACAAAGTTTTCATTTAAACCAAACACACTCACTTGGATTTAGAAATGAATTTCATAGAATTTTTTGGAATTTATTTATACCAAACATACACTTAATGCTGCAAGTGATTGCAGAAATCAATGATTTTATTGTGCTTTCTGTCTAATTGAGAAAAAAAATGCCATATTATTAGAAAATTTGGACCTTTCCTCAATTTTCCATGCCATTCTTTTTGTGTCTAAATTCCAAGCAATCTTAACCAAGACTCCCTTAAATATATGTTATAGGTGTCTTCTCAATCGAAATCTCACCCCTTAAGAGCATAAGCTTAACAAGAGTTCACCCTATTCTCTACAAAGATTTAAATCATGCTAACCAATGTTTTGGCCAGGGATTGGAATTACCAACTTCAACTTCTGTTGAATAATGAAAGACAACCTAATTTTCCCCTCTTCTCTACAATGCAAAGGAGAAGTAAAGATCCTGCAGACTTAATAGAAAAATGTGATGTCATAAATTCAGCCTTCAAACCCACTTGACTATCTGTTATTTTTTAACACAGTTAATTTTTCATGCATATTTCACTTTCAAATTAAGTGAAACTTGACCATTAGTCACATATTTAGTCATAGAAGCCACCATAATTTTACTCTAACAAAAGATTTAAGTTGCAGAAGCATTGGATAAGGAGGCATTTATAATTCAGGAAAATTTGAGTTTCTAATTCAAAATGTTTATTTTAAGATTTGGCTTTGTTCAGGAGAAAGAACATACATGCTTAAAAAGTAAAAACAAAACTTTAATGAGTGTATTTGAAATTTTATCAAAGTTTTAGGTCTAAGTAAATGCTTAAGCAAGTTATTTTTCATATCTAAGAACTGACTTTCAGTGAATTAAAATCTCAAACTCAAGATTACCTATATATCATAAAAGTAATATATCAAGTTCAAATCCCTTCCTTTCAAATGCTTAGCAGTCCAAGTATCCAAGAATTTAGCTCTGATAAATCTACCAAACCAAAAGTTATCTACACATCAAGTTCAAATCGCTCTATTCCATAGGCCTAGCCACTTAACTCCAATGGTATTTTGACTTTGCATTTTTTAATTTAATCCAATTGCACAGAAAAATTTTATAATTCAACATCTAGAGGAAAATAAAACTTAAAATCTATAAAATGTTGAAGAAAGGTTGGCATCAAAGCACATGTTTATAACTAGTTCCAAGCCACCTTTGCCTTTATATCAGTTGGATTCATAACCTAATAGAATCAATAACAAGATAATATTAATATCTTTTCATAGGTTTGATTAAGACCAATTATTTGCACAAAAAACTTCTTTCGATATGAGTGATCTTCTGTAATTAATATGCATGGAACAGGCCTGTTTCAGCACTTAAACAGTCAGAGATGAATATTTTGAAGTTCTGGTGAGCCTAGCAGTATGCCAAAGTTATTCCAGTTCATTATTCAGTGTAATCTACCAACCTCAGCATTTTCACGAGTGGGTACAGCACAAATATGATCAAATTAGAACAGCTCTATGTCTTATGAGTTGTGACATCATCGTTTTGCTCCTTGCCATCTCTCTCAAATGTTAAACTCAAAATGTTTGATGAAAATTTCTCCATTAATATCTACCCAAATAAAAAGTTTCAAGTATCATTTTGCTTCTCTCCACCGTAGATGGAACCAGAAAATGCAGGCATCACCTTCCTCCTATCCCAGGCCCAAACAAATCCAGAAACCAAACATTCAACATCTTTAACTCTAACATTCATGGTAAAGCTTATTTTTTTTTTGAGGTATTGCTATCTCTCAATAAACAGACTTACCAGAGCGATTACAAACTAAAACCTAGTAAATTAAAAAAAAGGGTGTCTGGACATATCCAATCATTTCCTAATAAGACCACTATCGATACACAAAAGCCTCTTCTTCCAATCCAAGCTAACCAAAGAATGCACCATAAAAGCCAAAGTAACATCAGGACCAAAGTGCCTCAGCTTTCCTTTCATTGTAAGTTTGTAGCTACCATAATTTATCATATCAAAGGTAATAAATAATGAACTGCAGTCTAACTCCCTTGCTTTTTAATTCCGACTTATTAGCAGCCATTATATTTTAAGGGCTACTACTATCATAACTCACTCGCACATAATAGAAAAAGAAAACTTTAGGATTTGTTCCTTCCCACACTTTTTATTTATTTATTTATTTAGTTTTCATTCTTGGAAGAAAAATTCAAATTCAACCATTTCTCCAAAAATATAGCAAACTGATTCTCAATGTAGCAGTTGGACCACAGGCTTCAAGTTGTGATCCTATAGCCTAATTGCATAGCATATATTTTTAATGTAAAAACAGTTATAGCTATCCTCATCTAAAATCTAAAACAGTTAAAGCTACCCTCCAGTAATCAACCAGCCTGGTGACTTCCTGCACTAACACTGAAGCTGGCTCCAAGGTTCAAACAAGCATACAATCACTCTCTTGATAGAAGCATAAGCCACTTCTCTCAAAAACTAACCAATGAATTAAAGCATACATGACATATTCCTAAGAAAGTTCATAATGATACTTTCAAACAGGTTTTTCAGCAGTCACCACGAAAGTTGTGCACATCCGTCTAACTAATGCTGAAAGAACTTAAACATTCACCACCTAAAACAACTCCTATTCTCTTCCTCGTCTTCAGCCATTATTGGAGGTCTATGTTGCATGGAGACAGCGGCAAACGGGGATACGGTTACGGAAAAATGACTTCTAATTGAAATACCTATCTTCTAAACTGAAGTATCTAGATAGCACAAACACAAGAAAACGGGGATACCGATACGGGAAAATGCTTGCCAATTGAAATATCAGTGCAACACAGTTGGAGGTTAGCAGCATGTTGAAAACCATCAGAGATAGATGCTTTATTTTGGTACCAATGCAATGAATAAGAAAAGAATAAGAAATAACAAAAAGACTGTGGCCTAGATAATTCCCTTTAGCTATCTCCTCTACTTTGACACTATGTTTCTTTCATGTCTAGAAGCCTAAAATCTAATCTTTTACTAAAAGGACCAAAAAAAAAAAGAAGTGCTGCAATATGACTGACCACACCATGTATTTCCAGTCTTGTAGTTAGCAGTGACCAAAACTAAGCAGACAACATAGATTAACAAGTTTCAAACAGATATATATTCGCAAAAATCCTAGTTATATTTAATTTGAAGACCTTAAAAACAGAAACTACCGCAGCAGGTGAGAGCTAGAGCAACTACGTGAACGGCCACTGCATTTAGTAAGCACATGACCATCATTCTCCAAAACACTTGCTCTTTCAACACTCTTTTATCAATATTACCGTCAAGTAATCATATTATTCACGACCAGGACGTTTTCCTAATTCGTTGATGAAAAAAAAAACTCGTAATTACTATTAATTCCCAAAAGGGTATCTGAAAACAACTAATAAAACAGATAGAAATCAATAAGCAAATAAACTAGAAATCAAGAAAAAGGGTATCAAAATATAACAGTCAGATGCAGAATTAACAAAAGAAAATGAAGAAAGAGGAGTGAGATAGATTACTTCTAACAATGATTCTGCTAGCAAGAGGAAAATTAGAAGCGGAGAGTGATGCTTTAAAGTTAAAATTTTGAAAATTGCAGCGGCACTTTCCATAGGGACGACTAGGTAGGTATATGGATTTTGGTGCAGGCAGAGAGAGCGTTGGTTGATACATCTCGCAATCCTTTTCTTTCTCAAATATCCTGGCTTCCCATTCCCCCTGCCATGAGACATGTTATTGTTAAGGGGCCCTTTTTCTTTTTTTTTTTTTTTCAATGAAAAAAAATCCAAACCTTTTCTACTTTTGCAATATAATCCCAACTTTTTAATTTTTACAATAATATCTTAATTTCTAAAATTTTTTACAATATTAACAATTAATAAATCTGATCAAAATTTATTTAAAAAATGATGAAGTGGCGCCTGAGTTGTTATGCCAGCACACCAAAGAGCAGTCCCCACATACATGTCAGCTAACCAGGGTTAAACCCATAGTTTTGGTTCGTCAACTCGTCGATAAACTAATGAAACA
Organism: Mallotus japonicus; assembly: GCA_949634005.1. Lineage (NCBI taxonomy): Eukaryota > Viridiplantae > Streptophyta > Magnoliopsida > Malpighiales > Euphorbiaceae > Mallotus > Mallotus japonicus. Next base: position 14,780 of record CATIWK010158114.1, read on the forward strand.
ACGTCGTCGTCTTTTGGGTCGTGGATGTATGGCATCACAAGGTCTAATACAACGTCAGATAATCCAAAACTACTACTACTACCACTACCACTACCACCATCACCACCACAGTCGCTGCCACAACTACTCATTACTTTGTTCATTTTATTAGTATGATTCTCTTCTTCCATATCACAAAAAAAAAAAAAAAAAAGAATTTAGCTTGAAGAAACAAAACAGACAAAAACCCAAAAATCTAAATCTTGAAAAAAAGCTTATTTGATTAAAAATTCAAGAAAAAAAAAACCAAAATTGATGCTATTTCTACATAGAAACCAAACAAGAAACACTTCCTAGATTAAAAGAAACGTTCTTTTTCGAATCAGATCGTGAGCTGAACATCGTTAGATAGCAATAGTAGTACAAGTCACTTAGTGTGACCAACCATTGAATCATTGTACAACAAAAGAAGAAGAAAAAGAAGAAGAAGAAAAGAGTAGATGGACACCAGAGATGGAGTAGAATCCATTCTCAATACTCAAATCCTCAACATCAACTTTATTAGTTTTCTCATTTCTTTCAATGATTCACCTCCTCAAGCGATTGGAGGATTAGTATTTTGGCCAGACATGTTGTTGGTGAGGGCTCGGCAGAGATGATGATGGACTCTGGCTCTCAATTGATTTCAACTTCACCTACCTCCTTCGATTTTCAGGGAACTTCTGTTTTCTCTCATGTTGTTCATGCTCCTGAAGATCCTATTCTCAGTGTATGTATGCCTCCATCTATTTCTATTTTATTTAATGAATTTTTGGCTGATGATCTGTGGGTATAGCTAGGTCAATAATATGATATGTAATTCTTGTTTCTTTTGATTTTTGTTTTTTGAACAAGTGACTGTTGCTCATAATAGAGACCCTAGTCTCGTCAAGCTTCATCCAGAAGTTGGTTAGCTGACATGTATGTGGAGACTACTCTTTGGTGTGCTGGCATGACAACTTAGGTGCCACCTCATTATTTTTTAAATCAATTTTGACCAGATTCATTAATTGCTAACATTGTAAAAAATTTTAGAAATTGGGACATTATTGCAAAAATTTAAAAGTTGGGATTATATTGCAAAAAGTAAAAAAAGTTTGGATTTTTTTCACTAATAGGCCTTTTTTTTAGTCCTAAAAGATTTTCAGATTTTTAATTTTTTAATGACCAACATAGATTGTTAATTCCCAACACTACAAAAAGGAGAGAGAAAATGGGGATTCGAACCCTACTGTACTTAATAGGATGTTCACACATTTTCATATTTTAATGGGATAAGGTTCATTTAGGCCCCTCAAGTTTACCTCGAAGCTCATATAAGCCCCTCAATTTTTTTTGGCTCAAATAAATTAAGGTTTGATTAAAAAGGGTTGTCTGAGCCCCTCTTTACAAATGGATTTTTATCTCCGTTAACTTAAGTGATGACATGGCAAACTTTACCAATGACCGATTTTTTTTTCCATTCTTCTTCTCTATCCAACTTCTGCGTTCACCTTCACCATATCATCACCACCACTACCACACCATAACTCCATCAAATCTCTTCCTTGCTTTCTCTTTTCTCTGCAAAAAAAAATTGATGGTTTAAAATAATTAAGGGTGGCGGTGTTAATTTAAAGATGAAACGCTTTATTTTGCTGTCTCAGAGGACCCTGTTGTCCTTGGCATCGACATCACCAACTGTGGTGGTAGGGGTGGCGGTGGAGCTAGAATTGAAATCTAAAGTTCTCTATCGAATTTGTAATTGTAAATAATTTGATTTAATCCAAAACCTAGAATTCTCTCTCGCTCGCTCGCTCGTCAATGGCCAATGATGCACCAGGAGGTTCTTCTCCTCTGATCCCTCCATCTTCAATCGTCGAGCCCAGCAAGATCAACCTCGAAGCTGGCCTTAGAGACCAAATTCAGTGTTGTATTTACCTCGAAACAGACAGTGATTTTTCTCTTCTTCAATTTCACTTTCCTTTTTTCTTTTTTTTTTTGGTTAATTAAGCTGCTCGATGTTGCTTGCTGCTTGCTTGAATTGAAAATTACAGAGAAATTATGTCACTTCAGCTTGAAGCTTTAACGGCGACGGCGGAAGCATTTGAAAACTATGTTCTTGTTAAACTTTGATCTCAAACCGCCTCTTTGTAATGTCTTTGATCAAAATGCTCACTGTAAGAAAATTGGGGGTAGCCATGCTTTAATGCTCTTTGTAGGTCTCTACTTGGTTGCGCTTGGTAGTGGAAGGATCAAAGCTGCATTGCCACCATATGGGGCTAATCAATTTGATGACAAAGACGAGAAAGAGGGGTAAGAGGCAGTTTCCACTGGACAAAGCTCGGTAATTTATATTTATTGGTTTTTTTGTTACTTTATATTTGCTCTGGCATCTTCAGTGGTAGTTTTTGCCAACCATGTATATGCATCTCTCTCTGATTTTGCATTTATTTCTACCTTGTTAAAATCATAATCCAAATGCCATAAGAAAAGCACAATTCTTTCATTCAAGGAAGAAGAATTGCAAGAAATAGGGAGAGAAGTGAAGTGTAGCGTAGTATTTGGCTTTGTTTAGAAACTGAGTTGTTATTTGAGCTTGATATTAGACGAGATGCGGAGGTGAATTTTGGATTCTATTAACCAACAACACCTTAGGTCTCTGGGAGTTTACTGCCATCTGTCTAGTGACCACCTCGAGTAATACCACACCAAAACTGTAAACATCAGCCATTGGGGTTGCTTCACCATCTTTCATGTACTCTGGCGATATATAGCCAAAAATTCCATGAACTGATTTAGTTCCCTTGTTGGCTGCTTTATGGGCATGGGCATGGTCATTTCTTGCCAAGAATTCTACAAGGGAAAAATTGCTGAGCCTTGGATTCATGGCTGGATCAAGAATGACAAAAGAAGAGGTAATATTTCTGTGGATAACTTGTTCATCCTATTCCTCATGAAGATAAAGAATGGCCGAAGCAAGTGACCTTATAATGCTGTATCTGTGATGCCATTGCAAGATAGAATGACCAATTCTATTATCATGATGGAAATGGATATTGCAGCAGCTTATAAATTTGGAAGCTTAAGTGAAAATCTTAATATGGTGGTGGTGTTGTTGATGATTCCACCAACTGCAGTGTGCTTGGTATATGTTTCTCAGTCTTCTTTTTTGTGCTTATCTGTTTGTGCATAAGTTTATTGGTTTTTAGATTATTTTATAGGGAAAAGGTCCAAATTGGACCCTCAACTTTGGCTCAAATCCCACATTGGCCACTTATGTTTTTTTTTATTCCCATGTGGACCTTAATGTTTGAAAAATGGTCCAAAATTGAACCTCTGTTAACTCCACCGTCAAAAAGAGCTGACATGGCCCAATCACCCATTAAAATCAAGTGACATGGCATGTGGGCCCACCAAAAAATGTTGTTAGGTCTCAAACAGTGATTGTTCCCTCTACTTTCATCACTATCTACTCCTACTCAATGCACAGTTGCTCTACCCATGCTGGAATCATTTATGAACCTTCAGCGTTAAGATGGCGTTACTGCTTCTTCTCCTCCTCCTCCTCAAAACCCCGTTGCCTATGATACATACCACGGGTATCCTTCACAAGGGACTGAACCCACGACACATCTGGCTCATCAAGACTGAGAAATAGTTCTAAAATTAATGAGCAATATAAAGCTCTGCAATCCTATTTTCAAGTCAGCTCTCCTACTTGTCAGTAATTTGCATATCAGTTGTAAGTAGAAAGAAAATTACATTGTACATATCACAGAGTTAAAAACCAATATAATTCCTCAATCGTAACCCAAATCAACATTTAGTCCCTCCATGATGCTACACTATGCTAGGAATCTCTAATTATTTCATTGTAGACGTTGCAAGAAAGAGATAAATAATAAACAAGAAAAATAAAAGAAGTGCTGTCGACTGAACTGGGCAATTGCTTGTACAATATAGAACTAATTACAGGTTCTTATCAATATGAATAAGAATACACCTGCATATTATCTTTACAATTGCAACCAAACACAAAGATCTCCATAAAAATCAAACCAGATCACAATCATAGTAGGTAAGGCAACACAAATGCAAATTCATCTCAATAATAAACCATCAGGGGAACCCCAATCTGCTGCATTTCTTGCCAAATTGCTACCATTGCTTCGAATGCCAAAAGAAGTAGACTTACACAGCTTATTAAGCTCTTATCCTTGGATACCCTAATCTAATTTTCCATCAGGTGAACCGCAATCTGAAAGGTTTGAAGGCATTATGGCAGCTGAAGATGTCAACGGAGAAAGCCTAGTATGACGGTTCACAGCACTTCGTTCAACAAAGCTCTGACTTCGCTTTGTAAAGGAAGCAGACCTCAAACTCAAAACTGTTGTTGTCGCTGCACCAGATGGATCAATCCCAAAGGATGATGCCCTCATAGGAGAGGATGAGAAAGGGTAGCTCAAGCAGAGCTGCTGATTATTGTTTTGGCGAATCTGAATCCTTGTTAGAGACTACAATTGAGAACCAGTGGTATCCACAGAGAGTCCCTGCAATTAAGGAAAAATTGAAGGATCCTCACTAGGAAGATGGTGGAGCTTTCCTTCTATGACCACACCAGTTTCAGTTGCACGAGGATGCGAGTAAGGAGGGTTCAGTCCACCTGGGGCAAAATCTACTTGATTCATTGATATTCCAAGAGTATTGAGGCCCTCATCTCTTGAAATAGGCATTGATGATAGCCGATGGTTTTCTAAAAATCGATTTTGGGAATTGCTTGAGAAGAGAGGCAGTGCTAGTTATTGGGAGAAGAGATGCGTCGATGTAATCTGAAAGAGAAGAGGCAATGGTGTTCGCAGGGAGAGGAGAGGTGAGTGCTGGTATTTAGGAGAGAAGAAGTAGTGGTGGCAGTTGTTGGGAAAGGCGGTAGTTGCAGTTGTTAGTGTTATGCCCTAAGCTAATTATGTAATGGTCATACTTTGACTTTGTCATATTTCTATTTTAATACTAAAGAGGCATTTTTATCATTACTGGCTAATTTTAGTATTATCCTTGATTAGTTAATTCTACTAAGATCATCAAGTACGTGACTTGATAGTAAAACTCTTATATGATACTTGAATACTAATCTAAATATCCCTAGTCAATTATTGTTGTGGGAACAATAATGAATAAAGATTAGTATGAGTTTGACTAATGATTAAGTTTTACTGATCATGTATATGAGATATTAAGTCAAACTCATAGGTACATATTTAGAGAAATGATGTACTGGATCGACCCACTATGAGAATACCACATGGATTATTATCATAGGTAATTCTCATCATAGTAGTATTATTTGAGTCCTTTGACCTGAGATCACCATGGTTTCCTGCATGATAAGTTCTGTATTTTAACACATCCCTACGCCATACTTTAACCGGATGGTAAAACAGGTTGTGATTGGATATAGAATGAGTTATGTGAGGGATGTGAGTGGTTAAGATGGAATTTGTCCCTCAGTTATTTTGAGAAGATAT
>CATIWK010158265.1:0-15289 GCA_949634005.1 Mallotus japonicus
ATATTATTTAGTGTGATGTACTTTATATATTTCTTATGTTAAAGGTTGTATAACTATGAATATTATTTTAATGATTATGGGATTTGAGTTTTAATTGACAAATGTGTTGTTCATTTCATTTCAAGCAGTTTATTTATTTTATTGCTCATCATTTACTGTTTTAATTCGTGAAAAATTTTTAAGGCTTACTATGGGTTTCGGGTACTTTAAGTATTCCCATTCCCTAGTGCCGGTCACGGACCTATAGGTTCGGGTCGTGACATCTTGCTACTCCTACAACTCATACCATTAGGGTTCATTGTATAAATGGTTAGTTGAGTTTACTTCTTGTTTCAAATTGGTTCCACAATTCTAATTTGTTTCTTTTTTATCATGCTTAAGGGTTAATAAGTTTTAGTGAAATTTTTAAAGGACAAAAAATTTGTGAAAGGTACCATTTTAAAATAAAATTAGAAGTGATAAAAAAGAAACAAATCAGAATTGTGGAACCAATTTGAAACAGCAGGTAAATTTAACTAACCATTTATACAATAAACCCCAATAGCAGGAGTTGTAGGAGTAGCAATTAAAATAATAAGTAAAATTAACTAACCATTTATACATTGAACCCTAATAGTAGGAGGAGTAGTTAGTTAAGTTTACTTGTTGTTTCAATTGCTACTATTACTACTCTTGCTACTCCTATAACTCCTATAATTAGGGTTCATTATATAAATGGTTAGTTAAGTTTACTTTTTGTTTCAAATTGGTTCCACGATTCTGATTTGTTTCTTTTTTATCACTTTTATTTTTGTTTCCAAATGGTACCTTTTGCAATTTTTACTCCTTCAAAGTTTTCACTAAACCGTATTAGCCCTTAAATCTTTTAATTTTTTAGATTAGTCACCAAATTTTAAAGAGTCTAGAAATCTACCTTTTTCCATTGTTCTGATACTATTTAAGGTGGGTATGCTATTATTAAGTGGAAAAAAGTGCTATTCAGGGATCTTAAAATACTCACTGAAGTATCGAAAGCTAGCAACAAAAGTCTTAAGGTTCTTTATTATTCGGAAAATAATATTCAAACTTAATTTGTCTTATAGTCAAATCTTTAAACTACTCAAAATAATTCTCTATTGATATATTTATAATCTCTAAAAAGGCAGTTACAGAATTAAGGTACATTATTTCATTTTATTTACATATTACTAACTTGTCAAACAAAATTATCATTATTTAATTATAAAATGTCAATATAATAGGAATTTTTGATAATAAAATCATTTTATATGTGATTCACCCAACTATTTCTATAGTTTTAAAAATATTAAATTTTTATTTTAAAATTATTTTTTCATAATAAAATTAAACACATATATTAATTTTTGGGATAACTATAGATAGATACCTTATGGTTTAAGCATTTTATTGTTAGGGTTTATGATTTTTCACTATGATTTCATATTCAAACCATTTAAGAACAAACTTTGTTACAAGTTGTGATTTTTCTCTCCTTAAAAATTCAAAAATTAAAAATGTTAATACAATTTAATAAAGAAGGAAAATTCATGTCTATTTTTATTTAAAATGGTACCTTTTGCAAATTTTTAGTCCTTTAAAATTTTCACAAAAACTTATTAGCCCTTAAATCTTTTAAGTTTTTAGATGAGTCCCCAAAATTTAAAGAGTCTAGAAATCTACCTTTTCCATTGTTCTGATACTATTTAAGATGGGTCCACTATTATTAGGTGGAAAAAAGAGCTATTCAGGAATCTTGAAATCTAGAAATTCTAAATAATTTCAGCTTCTCACAGTCATTAAAGTATCAAGAGCTAGTCATAAATGTATTAAAGTTCTTTATTCTTGAGAAAATAATATTCAAACTTTCTTTGTCTTATTGTCAATTCTTTAAACTACTCAAAATAATTTTATATTGATTCATTTATAATCTCTAAATAGGTAGTTAGAGGATTAAGGTACATTATTTCATTTTATTTACATACTACTAACTTGTCAAATAAAATTATCATTCTTTAATGATAAAATGTCAATATAATAGCAATTTTAGGTAATAAAATTATTTTATATGTGATTCACTCGACTATTTTTATAGTTTTAAAAATATTATTTTTTTAAAAAATTATTTTTTATTCATAATAAAATAAAAAATATATATATTAATTTTAGGGATGACTATAGATAAATACCTTATGGTTTAAGCGTTTTATTGTCAGAGTTTATGATTTTTCTCTATGATTTCATATTCAAACCATTTAGGTACAAAATTTGTTACAATTTGTGATTTTTTCTCCTTTAACGTTTAATAATTAAAAATTTTAATACAATTTAATAGAGAAGGAAAAATCATGTCTGTGTATGTAGTTTTAGATGATAATAATAACAGAAACAAGAGTATATATGTATATGTGTGTGTATACACACACAAAGAAACAAATCAGAATTATGGAACAAATTTGAAACAAGAAGTAAACTGAACTAACCATTTATACAATGAACCCTAATAGTAGGATGCTGCTCTTGCTACTCCTAAAACTTCTACTATTAGGGTTCATTGTATAAATGGTTGGCTAATTTTACTTCTTGTTTCAAATTGGTTCCACCAAGTATTCCTTTAACATAAAATTACTCAAGGATTTGGTTCACTTCATTTTGTAGATTTTTGAATGAAGTCAATTCTGATAGATTATTAGAATTCGAACTCTTTGTTCGGTTTCCCATGAGTTTTGCATCTTAATATGAACCAAGGAAGTGATCTAAAAATATAATAATTATATTAAAATACACAACTTTTTATTACATTCAACACAATCACAATACTGGTTATGATATTCTAGATGAATACTAAATTCTTCTCGTACTGCTTTAAATAATTCTTGTCTTAAATTTTTTAAACTATTAATATTAGACCAGTCAAATAGATTAAGATACTGTACAAGATTTTCAACAATAGAAGGCATGAGATAAATAAAATATAAACAAAGCTCTATTTTATTTATTTTGTATAGAAACTATGGACTTATTTGCAAAATACCTTTAATTCTGAACCAAACTGGTAATATTACACTACATAAAGATAAAAAATTTTAAAACGAAACCATTTATGAAACTAAAATAAAACTTTGGTAACTAAAATGATACAAATTAAAATTAAGTTACCCTTTTGAAAAAATGATTAAAGTTAATTGACAAGGAGAGATTTTAACCTGACAAACGAAGTTTGAATATTATTTTCTCAAGAATAAATAACCTTAAGACTTTTGTTACTAGCTCTCGATACTTTAATGAGTATAAGAAGCTGAAATTGGGGTTTATTGTACTAATGGTACCTTAACTTTTTCACATATTTCATTTTAGTACCAGATTTTTAATTTTTTTCTTTTTAGTTACTAAAGTTCTATTTTTGTTTCAGGTTAAAGTGCATCGATCAAATTTAGCATATGTGGTAGCTGGAATAAGCATATTCTTAGTGTATCCACCACGTAAGTATCTTATTAAGCAACCTAATAATCTTGTGCTCTCTAGAAAATAATTTTATTTTCTCATTTTCAATTTTATTCTCTTTAGTAATTTTGTTTTTTTAGGGCCCACAAAATGTCCTTGATACCCCAAATATAGATTCCTATTATAGTAAGGATTAATTGGGATTACTTGCAAAAAAGGATGTCCAATCCAAATAGGAAGGGAGTCCCTAATTGAGAATACATCTGAATAGGAAGATACTCCTCAGAAAAGGCACAAGTCCTAGACAGATGAGGAATCTTATTGCTCTCAGGTTTGAGCATTATTATCTCTATAAATACTCCTCACATCCCTCATTCTTATTCATTCTATTCTCTTAACTTATCACTCTCTTTATCTCTCTAAACTCTCTCTCTACACTTTCTGACTTAGGCATCAGAGGGTTTGTGGGGTTCCTCCCCACCTCTCACCTTGCCCTTTATTAATTGCTTGTAGGACTTAGAGGTTCCGGAAACAAGTTATCAAGTGGCGCTATCTGTGGGGACCTCGTAAGTCAAAGCCATTGTTAACTACCGAATCAAACAATCGCACTATGGCCTCCAAATCATACCTTTCAATTTTGTTTAGGACTTTGAGGAGTATCTTTCGATTCAGATGTCTTCTCAATTAGGGACTCTCTTCCTATTTGGATTGGACATCCTTCTTCTGCAAGTAATCCTAATTAACCCTTATTATAATAGGAATCTGTATTTAGGGTATCAAGAGTCCCCTCCCCCCCGAAAGTCTATTCGGATATTTATGTTTGAGATTTTCAGATTCTAAGGACCATTATGAGTGACGATGAATAACTCGGTAGGCGACTTTGTGTTAAAAGAATAACTTGTGCTTTGAAGTCTCAGTTTTTGTTGGAGTATAACCTGAGGTGACCAGCCTCAGTCATTGAATCATTGGAGATGCTCAAAATACTAAGTCTTAGAATCTTTATCTGATGAAAACCTTAAGGTGTCAGCTGGACTTAGATGCTCATCGCTGAGTGGTGTCAAACATTCTTTAAATGATGCTCAGTGTTATGAAATGACTTGAGTGTAAACCCGTTAGTGTTATGAAATGACCTGAGTGGACCAACTTCAGCTGCTGGGGTTTGATGCTTAGTGTTATGAAACGACCCGAGTTTAAACCCATTAGTGTTATGAAACGACCTGAGGGGACCAACTTCAGCTGCTGGGGTTTGATGCTTAGTGTTATGAAATGACCTGAGTCTTGAAATCTCAGTGTTATTAAACGACCTGAGGGTGCTAGCTTCAGTCACTAGACTTAGATGCTCGGTGTTATGAAATGACCCGAGTCCTATAGAACCTCAGTGTCATGAAACAACCTGAGGGTGCCAGCTTTAGTCACTGGACTTAGAAGCTCGGTGTTATGAAATGACCTGAGGGTGCCAACTTCAGTCATTGGACTTAGATTTTCGATGTTATGAAACGACCCGAGTCCTATGGAAGTGTCAGCTTTTTAAATTGCATGCCTTTTGAGATGCCTCATTTCAAATTTCAAAACTTCCATATCTATATGTGTGTCAGGAGAGGAGACGTTTTGGTTGCTGCAATCATAACTGCTTGAATAATGAGCTTTTCTCTTTCCTGAAATACCATTTAAGACATTAGAGATGTCATTGATTCTCATAGGGGTATTGGGTGGTATTTTAGAACTATCCGCCTCCTTATAAAACCCATCTTCATCTTTCCATTTTGCATCTTTGCTTTCTTTTTTCTTCAATTGTTCTTCTGCTTTTCTACTCTTAAGTGTCTTTCTGCTTCAGCATTCATCGCCTTTTTCTCTGAAGAATTTCCCCTTGTTTCCCAGGTGAAAGCCTTTTTTTTTCTCATTTTTTTCTTCATTCTTTTTGGCTCTTAAGCCCCATGGCTCCACGAGAGTAAGTTAGGTCTGATTTATTTGAATCCAAGGTAAATGAGAGTATGCTTGAGTGGTACAGGAGAAGATATAGTATTCCCTAAGACTTTGTATTGTGTATTATAGATAGAAACTTTAAGGCTCATGAGCCCCTTTTAGATATGGAGAAGATGGTCATTTATGCTGACCAGTTAGAAGGGGGATTGAGATTTCCCTTAGACCCTTTTGTTAGAGCTTTTTTAAATATATTTAACATAGCTCCTGGCCAACTTTACCCTAATAGCTATAGAATTCTAACTGGGTATATAGAACTGACATATAAGGAAGGTAGAGAGCCGGATTTAGATATGTTTCGATTTATATATAGTCTAAATAAGAAGAAAAGGGAGCTGACGTTTTCTTTATCGACTACTCCCCAGCAAAGTCTATTCATCAAGCTTCCGGACTTGCAGAAGTCTTGGAGGTATAGATTTTTTATTATTGAACACCTATTGAACTTTATCAATGTCTTGTGTCTATGGGTTGATGAATGTCACAAGGTAAAATACCTTCCAAAGCTATCTAAAAAAGATATAGACCTGGCGCGCAAGCTTCATGATTGGAGTATTGCTGAGAGTACACTTGCTGAGACTTATTCTCGGTGATACCTCTAGAGAGTATATCCCAGAGATAGAGATAGTAATGGTAAGTGCTGATCTTCTAAAGGTATCTTCTGACTTTTTCTTTTCTTTTATTTTTAGATGGCTTATTATTTCGACTTTGCAAATAGACTTCTTTCAGATTATGAGCTAGAGGTGCACGAGACTACCCAGCTTACACAAGAATAAGAAGTCCTGGAGATCCGACCTGACCAGTGTTAGGGGAAACCTGGTTCTGAACCTTACTCAGAAGGAGGTGTCTGAGTCTTTTAAGAAATGCTCCCAGGTTGAAGAGGCGGATGATGAAGAAGAGCTGATCGATGGGCTGTATATCAAGCGCCCCAAGATACCCGGATGCCAAGACATGAGGAAATGGCTTATGTTGAAGATGAACCCTTTGAGCATCCTTAATACTCAGGTCAGGGATCAATGTGCTGAGTCTTTGCACTTTTCGGCTGATACCCAGAGGTGGATGGAGGTGGAGAAAGAGGAGCTGCTCAACTCTCTAGTTACGCATGCTCTTGATGTAACTTCCTTATCCTTAACTTTCTTATATTTTTCCATAAATGTTTCTGAATTTTGACCCTTCTTTTTCTTTATAGATGACTCAAGGTTTGCTGCTGGTAAAGGATAACTACTACTTCCTGAAGAGCCAATACAGCTTGAAGGAGGTAGAGGTTGGTACCATTGCCATTGATTATAAAAAGAAGCTGAATGGGGCAAAGCATGTGCTGGAGCTCTGCCAAACCAAGCACACCGAGGCCAAATCTGAAGCTGAGGTGAGCCAAAAAAAGGTCCAGGAGCTTGAGCATTCACAAGCTTAGCTCACATCAAGGATTGAGTAACAAGACTCTGAGCTTAGAGCTCTGAAGAAGGAGCTTACTAAAGAAAAAAAATCTCGGGGCAATGATAAAAAGAGCTATCAGAAGATGATGAAAGGATTCTTCAAGGACTTTAAGTCTGAATTTCAGAGGATACTGCTTGCTCAACATCCGAATTTGGACTTCTCTGAACTCAAAAAGATAACTTCTAATGATCTGGTAAAGCTAGCTACTGAAGAAGATGATGCCAACAAGTCCACTTCCAAGCAGCCAAAGGATCCGAAAGCTGATGGAAAGAAAGCTGTTGCTGAGAAGTCCACTTCCGATCAACCTAAGGATCTGAAGGTTGTCGAAGAAAAATCTACTGCTAAAGGTAATCCTTCTACTTCTGAGGTTATTTCATTGCCTAAAGCTTAATCCGTCGAGAATGTAGATCCTCTACTGGCTGATGGGGTAACGCCTCCTTTGAGTACATTTACTTTACTAATAGTATCTTCTGAGACTATCTGAGTTCCAATATTGAGGCAACTCTTTTCCTTGTGCATCTTTGATCTTGGATGCCCCCTTAGTTATTTTCTCAATGACTTGATAAGGACCTTCCCATTTGGGTCTGAGCTTGCCTGTTCCGGAGCTGCCTTCGCCAATATCAGCTCTTATGAGTACCCAGTCTTCGACCTTAAACTGCCTTGGCTGGACATGTTTGTTATAATACTCTTTGATTTTCTGCCTCTGAGCTTCTACTACAATAGCTGCTTATTCCCTTCTCTCTTCAAGCAGCTCCAGGCATATCTGAGCATTGATGTTGTTGATCTCTTGATCCATATCCTTAGTTACTCGATAGCTTGATGATCAAATCTCCACTGGAATTACAATATCCATTCCATATGTCAACTTGAAAGGCGTTTCTCCTGTGGAAGTCTTGGGTGTTGTTCTATATGCCCAGATGACATTGTTGAGTTCATCAACCCAATTTCCCTTCTTCTCATCTAACCTCTTTTTCAGTCCTTGCATGATGATCCTGTTGGTAATCTCTGTCTGGCCATTCATTTATGGATGAGCTACTGAAGTGAATCTGAGCTTTATGTTGAGATCTGAATAAAACCTCCTGAATTTCTTATTGTCAAATTGCTTCCCATTATCTGTTATCAGGGTATGTGGAATGCTAAATCTAAAAATGACTTCCTTATAGAAAAAGTGTTGGATCTGAGCTTCTGTGATAGTTAGAACAACTTCCACCTCTACCCACTTGGTGAAGTGGCTTATAGCTACAATTAAGAACTTCTTTTGAGATTTTAAGACTGGAAATGAACCTAAGATATCCATTCCCCAAATTGCAAAAGGCCATGGACTTCCAATTGAATGTTGAGTGGTGGAAGGCTTATGGTTAAGATAAGCAAACTGCTGGCATTTGTGGCACTCTTGGATGAGTTTCTGGGCATCCTTGGACATGGTAGGATAATAGTTACCTTGTAGCAATGCTTTTCTGACCAAGGAGTTATGGGACTCGTGTGCTCCACAGATTCCTTCATGGATTTCTTTAAGTATGTAATTGCCCTCTTCTGGTGACACACACTTAGACCATGGCTGTGACAATGACCTTTTGTAGAGTTCTCCATTGTGCATGGAGTAATGTGCAGCTTTTGTTTTCAACTTTCGAGCCTTGAGTTTGTCTTGTAGGAGAATACCATGCCCTAGATACTGAATGATTGGCTTCATCCATTCTGCCACTTCCTAGATATCCATGAATTTTGATTATTCAATGCTGGGTTTAATCAATTCTTCAGTTAGCTCAAGCTCTTTGAATGTCTGGTTATCTTCTGCTGCTGACTTAGCCAACAAATCTGCTTTTAAATTTTCACTTTTGGGAATTTGTATGATTTCCCATTGTCCCCCTTCCTGTTCGAGCTTCTTCAGGAGCTGTCTAGCCTTTTCAACATATTTGATTATGCTCAGTTCCTTCATATGGTATGTTCCTTTAACTTGATTAACAACCAATTATGAATTAGAGTAGATCTTAAGGTGCTCGGCTCTGACTTCTGTAGCCAACTTTAGCCCAGTAATTAATGCTTCATACTCGGCTGCATTGTTGGTGGCATTATATGATTTACACTGCATATTTAATTGTAACTTTGCTCAGCCCTTTGAGGATAATTCTGGCTCCAGATCCTTGTACTCCTGAAGCACCATCTATGTATAACTTCCACTCCGAATATGAAGAAGTAACTATTTCTTCCATTGTCATCTCTTGTATGAAATCTGCTAGAGCTTGGGCTTTGATTTGTTGCTAAGGTTCATAGTTGATGTCAAATTCTCCGAGCTGTAGTGACCATTGAACTAGTCATCCGAAAGTCTCAGGTCTTTGTAAGATCTTTCTCAATGGAAAGCTGGATCTGACAATGATTGATTGCACCTGAAAATAGTGCCGGAGTTTCTGAGACGTGTGTACAACAGTCATAGCCAGCTTATCCAATTTTGGATACCTAATTTATGAGCCTCTGAGCATCTTACTGATGTAGTATACCTGATTTTGTTGACTTCCTTCCTCTCTAACTAAAACTGAAGCAATTTACTCTTAGCCAACTGAGAGATACAGATACAAGGCCTCTCTAAGGATTGGTTTACTGAACAATGGTGGTGAGGACAAGAATTTTTTATATCTTCGAACGTATCTTGGCACTCATCATTCCACTGAAATTTCTTTGAGTTCTTTAGGGCTCAGAATAGTGGAAGACATCTTTTGGCTGAGCAAAAGATGAACCGTCCCAATGCTGTTATCTTGCCATTCAATTTTTGGAGTTCATTTAATGATGCTGGGGCTTTCATCTTGAGTATGGCTTCCATCTTCTCTAAATTTGCTTCAGTTCCCCTGTATGAAATCATAAACCCCAAGAATTTATCAGCTTTTACTCCAAAGACACATTTATCCGGATTCAGCTTGATCTGGTATTGATCCAGTATGCGAAGGATTTGATCAAGATCTTCGGAATGCTGCTCTACTCGTTAGCTTTTGACGATGATGTCATCCACATATACTTTAACATTCTTTCTAATTTGATCCTGGAAAATGTGGTTCATCAACCTTTGGTAGGTTGCTCTAGCATTCTTTAGGCCAAAAGTCATAACCTTGTAATAATAAAGCCCTTCATGAGTGATGAATGATGTTTTCTCCTCATCTTCATTTTTCATTGGAATTTAGTGGTACCCTTGAGCAGCATCAATGAAACTATACAGGCTATGACAAGCAATTGAGTCTACTAAATGGTCAATTATTGGTAATAGATAGCTATCTTTTGGGCATGCCTTGTTGAGGTCAGTGTAATCAACGCACATTCTGTACTTCCCATTTGATTTTTTGACCAATACCACATTAGCTATCTAATTTAGATGTGTGACTTCCATGATGAATCTGGCATCTAATAGCTTCTTTGTTTCCTCAGCAATCACCTTATGCTTCTTCTATGCGAACTTCCTCTTCTTCTGAACTACAGGTTTTGCCCTTAGATTAATGTTCAGACTATGTGATGCAATCTGAGGATCCACTCTAATAATCTCAGATGCTTTAGAGGCAAAGCTGCTTAAGTGTTTGCTGAGAACTTTGCTTATTCCTCTTTTGACTTCGTCATCAAGCTTATTGTCAATCCTGACTATTTTCCCTTTAGCTATCTACAAAGTCTGGACTTGATCAACTGGCTTTGGGTTGGCACCTTGTTTCTTTGTTTCCAAAGATTCTAAAGGGAATGCTTCCATCTGAGGTTTAACAGCCAACTGATAATACTGTTTGGCCATAGTCTAATCTCCATAGATTGTTATTACCCAGTCTTCTAGAGGGATTTTCATGGTCAATTGCCTGATGCTTGTTGCTACATAAATTTCATAGAGAATTGGTCATCATATGATGCCATTGTATGTGAGAGGAAGGTTCACCACATTAAATAAAGCTTTAGTAGCTTTCACATCCCCAGTATCTCTGATGCCAAATTCCAAATCTAATTCCACCAGTCCTATTGGTTGGGTGGTTCCTTCACAAAAGCTTATGATGGGATTTCATATGAGCTTCAAATTAGTGACAGAACCACCCATTGCCTTATAAGTATTCTAAGAAATTGCATTGATAACACTTCCATCATCAAGTAATAATATCTTTACTAAATAATTGTTGATGAAAGCACTAACCACTAAGGCATCATTATGTGGGTATTGGACATGCTTCCCATCCTCCGGACTAAATGTAATGGTGTGTTTTAGTCTAGGGACGTGACTTTTCTCCTTCTGAGTTCTTTTTGGCCTTCTTTCCACTGATGTTTCTCCTTTGACTATCATATTGATGACACCAACCACTTTATTTCGAGCTTTCTTTTGGTCTAGCCTATCTCCATTCTGATCTTCTGGCTCGCAGTTCTTTCTGACATTGTCTATGAACCTTCCGAGTCTCCCATTTTGTATCAGCTATTCTATAGCTCTTTTTAAATCTCATCATCCATCAATATCATGTCCGTAATCTCGATAATACTGATAATAGAACCTTTTATCCTACATTTCTCTTTTGGTTGGACTCAGCCTTCTGGTTAGAGGTATGCCTACCCCATTCTGTCTGATCCACATGAGGATCTCTTATCTTGGATTATTTAGAGGTGTGTACCTCTCAGTTTCCCTTCTGAACCCCTCAATCGGATTTCTAAAGTTAGGGTGTAGAGCCCGAGGTCTTTTGGGTTCTGATCTTTCATCTTTTTTGAAGGGTGCCTTATCATCATCTCGGTGCATCCTTCTATCTTCATCCAGTTTTATCAACTAGATTGCAATGGACATTACTTCAGAAAAGGTACTGGGTTCTTTAGTCATGATCTTATCTTTGAGCTTCCTTAGCTGAGTCTTATTCTTCATTGCTTCTATGGTCACTTCATCGCTAAGTTCTCAATGTGCATGGCAATTTTGTTGAACCTATCCGGGTAGCTCCTTAATGACTTTGTGGCTTCTTGCTTGCACATCCGAAGATCGTTTATGTTCTTGGCAGAAGGAACATTAGTAATAAATTGAGTCCAAAACTTTTCTAATAGCTCCTTGAAGGATGAGATAGAATACTTTGGTAGTCGATGAAACCACCTCTGAGCTGCTTGAAATAAATTTTATCATTCTATTCATGAAAAACGTTTTGGAGGATAGTAGTAGAACGTGCTAGGGCTACACTAGAACTGTTGCGCAACAGTAGGCTAGATACTAGGATTTGATAAGTATTGATTGATTTGAGTTATGGATTTATGATTTTATTAAGAATTGTGGAGTGAGAGTGGTGTGACTGCAGGAGCTCGATGGACCCGGGGTCTCGGGGCCAGTCATGCCTACAGTGAGACTGCTGTAGCTCGATGGACTATGAGTCTCAGAGTCGGTCTACTGTCAACCTGGATAAGAGAAATATTTCTTTTGAAAATAAGAAAGCTTATTTGGCTTGTGAGATACAGTAATTGAGGTTGCGGATATTTTAGGATTCTGCTACAATCCTCCATCTAAAGTTGTTGTATTTATTTATTTGACATGAAACATGATTTTGAGCATCTGCATCACTTGCTTGCATTTTATATGTTGACATGCAAAGTATACTTAATTATATGCTTGAAATGCGTGTAAATGTATATAAATAATATAAGGATGTTTGATTGCTTGTATGTTTAGGTTGCTAGTATGCATATAATAATGCATTCACTCAGTGAGGTCTGAACCACCCTCAAATATTTTGTTTCAGGGAATTCTACTTTCTCAGACCTCAGTACTAGACCTTTCCGTCGGTCTTCTTCAGTCCCGGCTAGATTTTGTAAATTCCAGACTTAAGATCTTTGTATCTAGAGCTGCAGTAGTAATATTACTTATGTGTTGTAGTATTTTATTTATTGTTTTATTACTGAATTGATTTTCAAGAATATTGTATGCTGGTATTTTAATTATGATATGAGATTTTATTTTAAGGCTCGCTTCGGGTTCCGGTTTTGTATAAATTCCCGTTCCTTAGCACCGGTCATGACTCCCCGGTTTGGGTCGTGACAATAAACCCCTGAAATTGTTTAGAATTTCTAGGTTTCAAGATCGATGGATAGCTCTTTTTTCACCTAATAATAGCATACTTACCTTAAATTGTATCAGAACAATAGAAAAGGTAGATTTCAAGACTCTATAAAATTTAGAGACTAATCTAAAAAATTAAAAGACTTAAGGGCTAATAAGTTTTAGTGAAAATTTTGAAGGACTAAAAATTTACGAAAGGTACCATTTTGAAATAAAAATAGAAGTGATTAAAAATAAACAAAGCAAAATTGTGGAACCAATTTGAAACACCAAGTAAACTTGACTAACCATTTATACAATGAACCCTAATATTTGGAGTTGTAGGAGAAGCAAGTGTAGCAATATGTGTGTATATATATATATTCTCTTTTTTCTGTTATTATTATCATCTAAAACTACCATAAATAGACATAATTTTTCCTTCTCTATTAAATTTTATTAAAAATTTTAATTTTTGAATGTTAAAGGAGAGAGAAGGAGAGAGAAATCACAAATTGTAACAAATTTTGTACCTAAATAGTTTGAATATGAAATCATTGTGAAAAATCATGAACCCCATAAGGTATTTATCTATAGTTATCCCTAAAATGAATATATATGTTTAATTTTATTATGAGTAAAAATTAATTTTTAAAATAAAAATTTAATATTTTTAAAAACTATAGAAATAATCAGGTGAATCACATATAAAATAATTTTATTATAAAAAATTACTATTATACTGACATATTATCATAAAAATAATGATAATTTTACTTCACAAGTTAGTAATATGTAAATAAAATGCAATAATGTACCTTCAAATTTCAATAAAAAATTACAAAATGTTAAGTGAAATATCATCTAATTATTTTTTTTATCCCAAAATTTTATTCTTTCTCTTTCCACTAACACATATATATAAATGAAAAAATACTGATCCGGAAAATTTTATTATTTTCATCTCCAACAACACATAAAAAAAAAAGTTAACAGATAAAAAATTATACAATTAATTTAAATGGATAAATAACACATAAAAATATTATTTTTTTGCCTTTTATTTTTATTATTTTTTATCCCTTCTAACTTCCAGAAAAATTGTTTAATCTTTATAAATTAATTAATGTCATGACTCTTTCGCTCTCTTTAACTTCAGAACTACTAGATATTACGCAGATTGAGGTTAGCTTTCATGCAATGCAACAACCCTTTTCTTTTTTTTTTTTTTTAAAAAAAAAAATCTTCTCAAAGATATATCTATAATTTCTGATTTTTAATTGCAGTAGCCATTAAGAGTATAAATAACCTGACTTTTAACAGTTTGAAATCGTTCAATCATATTCAAAAGTGCTTGAACTAAACTCGAACTTGATTTTTTTTTTTTTATCGTAAGCTTGAGGTCGGCCCTTTTTTAATTATTACATTTTTATATAGGCAATATAGCTTCAATTTATTTTCAACATTTAATAATATTAATTTTTTTCATTCTAATTATATATTTTTATTAAAACTAGTAAACAACTATGTTCATTACATGTGAACAAAATTTGTTTTAAACTCGTGATATATAATAAATAAACTATTAAACATATTATTATTATTATAATTATTATTTAAAAATTTTAAAAATAATAATAGGGTTATTTATTTATAAAAATTTGATATAAATGTAATATAGTTATCATTATTACAATTTTGGTAAATCTTTCATTCAAATAATTATATGATATTCCTTCAATATTTTTTATATTTAATTTTTCTCAACTCTAGAACTAATTTCATATAAAAAATATTATGGTTATAATTAATCATAAGATAATAAAAAAGCATTAGTTATTTTTTAATAAAAATTCAAAAATTATAAAATTTATATTTTCTTTATATAACAATTTAAATATTACAACCCCATTAAACATATAATTCATACAATTTTAGTAAATTTTTTAATTGAGCTCTGACCCTTTATTTCTTCAATATTTATGATATTAATACTTTTTTTTAAGCAAAAATTAATTTAATGTAATTTTTTAAGTTCAACTAATAATTAAATGATAAATATAATTAATCTAATTTAACTCTTTTTTGTTAAATTTTAAACATACTTTCAATCAAATTAGAATTATACGTTAATTAATTTAATTTTATTAAAGATAAAATAGGAGTTAACTTAATTAGAATGAGAAATATGTTAGTATTATGCCTTAGGCCAATTATGTAATGGCCATACTTTGACTTTGTCATATTTTTATTTTAATAATAAAGAGGCATTTTTATCATTACTGGCCAATTTTAGTATTATCCTTGATTAGTTAATTCTACTAAGATCATCAAGTACGTGACTTGATAGTAAAACTCTTAGATGATACTTGAATACTAATCTAAATATCCCTAGTCGATTATTGTTGTGGGAACAACAATGAATAAAGA
>CATIWK010158286.1:0-11010 GCA_949634005.1 Mallotus japonicus
AGAAGTTTACTTTAGAGGTTTTGTAGACTTGGTTTTGATGAACTTCAGTAAGTTTGAAATCATCAATGCATCTATCAAAGTCTTCAATAGTGATTTCATCACTATTAACTAGGTTCTTATTTCCTTTAGTAGAAGAGGGAGTAGAGGAAGAAGAAGAAGAAGAAGTGGTTCTACCAAAGATAGGATACATGGTATGACTAAGGGCTAGAGAAGGATGCTACGACTACAACTCTCAGGCTAAACCAACGGATTCACTGCCTCTCCGGGACTTACAACCGGGACCACCCAAGACTAAAGGACTCACCGTAACAACCTCTTGTAGACACTATTCATAACAGATAAACAAAAACTGTAGAAATCACTCAATCCCCCCAGGCTCTGATACCAAGACTGCCAAGGATCTAAGGGGTACTGTTCAAGAACAAGATGCACAATGAAATGGTGATATGAAGGCACAATGCCGGTCTCACGCTTATATCCAAATTTGTAGGCAATTTTAACGTTGTTATTTTGAGATCTTTAAGTATGCATGTTGCATATAGCACATGAAGAAAAAGATAAAACTGTATTTTTTGTCCTAATGTGCATTTTTGGAAAATCACATATAAACTGAAAGCCTTAACCTTTAATGGAACTTTAACCCTAAAAATTTAATTCGATCCAAGACAATTGAATCGAACAAAGGTTGATTGTAAAAAAAGTTCACACAAATTGAACAAAACATAAGATTAATTTATTCTTGTAGCATGCATTGCATGAAACACAACATTCCATAAGGAAAGCTTTCTTGCCACTATAATTTTCTTTAGTAACTATTACAGTTGTATATTCGGAATTGGAAGCAAATATGTAGACTGATTTATAGGCTAATTTGTAGTGATACATTATAGGAGATTTACCTTCCTAGATTAGGTTTCCTAGACTTGTATATATATCTATACACTTGATGAATGAAAAAATAACAAGAAATTCATTCATATTTCTGTGTTCTACTCTGTTACAAGGTATCAGAGCAAGGCGTTTTTTGCTCTTAAGAAAATCAAAGTTCTGGGTTGTTGGGTGTGAGTGAGGGTGAGACTAGTTCATCAGTTTTGGAGGGTTTCCTGTTGACACCGCCAGCCCAGGGAGGAGCACCATGTGCCGATCGGTCAGAACCCAAAGACCGGTCGCCAGAATCTAAGTGCGTGAGCCACACGCGCCGTTGGAAGTTACTGCCCAGACTCCACGCGCTAGTGCGTGGAGGCGTGTGAGCTGCCAAAATTTGCTCTGATCAGCCTTGTTCGACTCGTATTTGTCTGTTCTTCTTGATTCCACATCTGTTTGGGTCTACATCTGCACCATTGTGAGAGTATTCAACTGTCCAAAATCTGTCAATATTCAGTTCTAATTGTCCTAAGTTTTCCTTCTTCTAGTTGTTTGTTCTTTTGAAATATGGAAGAGAAAAAGGGTGTTGTTGTTTCTTATGTGGTTAAAAATCACGGAACATAAACTTAACAGTAACAACTATCTTAATTGGAGTCAAACTATTGAACTATATTTGCTTAGTAATTCTATGGATAGCCCTTTGACTGAAGATCCTACTTAAAGATGATTTTAGACTATTTTGGATGAGAGAGGATGCTCGATTGTTTTTACAGATACGAAATTCTATTGACAGTGAGGTGGTTGGTATGATAACTCATAGTAGGACAGTTAAGGAATTAATGAACTATTTATAATTCTTGTACTCTAGAAAGGGGAATGTCTCTCGTATCTATGATGTGTGTAAAGCATTTTATAGGGCAGACAAAGATGATAGGTCTCT
The DNA here is from genome assembly GCA_949634005.1 of Mallotus japonicus. Lineage (NCBI taxonomy): Eukaryota > Viridiplantae > Streptophyta > Magnoliopsida > Malpighiales > Euphorbiaceae > Mallotus > Mallotus japonicus. The sequence goes on from CATIWK010158286.1 coordinate 1,805, forward strand.
CATGAGTTATTTCATGGATTTTAAGAAAACATATGAAGAACTCAACATACTGCTTCCGTTTAGTAATGATGTCACTGTACAACAAACTCAGCGGGAGAAGATGTCTGTTATGAATTTTTTAGTTGGTCTTCCGTCTGAGTTTGAAACTGCTAAATCTCAAATTCTTTATGGTTCAAAGATTTCTTCTCTATAAGATGCTTTCAGTAGGGTTCTTCGTATAGAGAGTTTGCTAACTGTTCAAACTACTCAGCCTAACAGTGCTCTTATTAACCGTCATAACACCTTTGAGTCAGGGAAATAGCAATACATAAGTGGTGGTGGTAAGAAGGGCATGGGATCCAATAACTATAAAAAGAATACTGGAACTCATGGACTCCTGTCTGGGGAATTAGTGTGTCACTATTGTCATAAGCCAGGTCATATTAAGCGGGATTGTCGAAGGTTTCAGTATAGGAGAACTCAGTATGCTCATGTTGCATCTACTTCTGAGACCTCTGAAAGGTCTATTTTGATATCTACAAATAAATATGCTAGATTGACTCAGCTTCAAAAAGCAATGAAACCTCTGCCCAATCCAACTCCTACAGAGTTAGGTAAACCCAATACCTGTCTTATTTCCTCCTCTTCAAATTGGGTCATTGATTCTGGTGCTACAGATCACATGACAGGTAATTCTAGCTTATTCTCTACCTTTCAATCTCATAAATCTACCTCTCCTGTTACTTTAGCTGATGGTTCCATATCTTATGTTAGTGGATCTAGAATAATTAATCCCACATCATTACTCACTTTATCATTTATTCTTAATCTACCTCAATTATCCTTTATTTTGCTTTCTGTCAATAAACTCACTCAGAGTCTCAATTGTTGTGTCTCATTCTTTTTTGATTATTGTTTATTTCAGGATCTTATGATGAAGAAGATTGTTGGTAAAGGACATGAGTCTGGAGGTCTCTACATCCTTGATACACAAATACCAAAGTCTATAGCCTGTACCGGAGTTGTTACTCCTTTTGAAGCACATTGCTGGTTGGGTCATCTGTCTTTTCCTATTCTTAAGAAAGTTTATCCTTAATTTTCTAGCATGCCCTCTTTAGATTGTGAGTCTTGTCAGTTTGCTAAACACCATCGTCTTAGTTCTAGTCTACGAGTCAATAAACGAGCTAATGCTCCTTTTGAGTTAGTACATTCTAATGTTTGGGGTCCTTGTCCAGTTACTTCTAAAACTGGGTTTAGATACTTTGTTACTTTTGTAGATGATTATTCTTGAATGACATGGTTATATTTGATGAAAAATTGATTAGAATTGTTCTCTCAGTTTTCTACTTTTTGTGTTGAGATTCAAACTCAATTTAGTGTGCCTATACAAATTTTAAGAAGAGATAATACTAAAGAATACCTGTTAGAAACATTTCAAAATTATATGATCCAACATGGTATTCTTCATTAAACATCCTGTGTGGACACACCTTCTCAAAATGGTGTTGCTGCAAGAGAGAATGGACATCTTCTTGAAACTGCTTGAGCCTTATTATTTCAAAAGCATGTTCTAAAACATTTCTAGGCTGATGCTGTGTCTACAGCTTATTTTTTGATCAATAGGATGCCTTCCTCGGTCGTGTCTGGTGAGACTCCTTTTCATATTCTCTTTCTTAAGAAGACATTGTTTCCCATTGAACCTAAGATATTTGGTTGTGCTTGCTTTGTTCGAGATGTCCGTCCTCAGGTTATAAAACTATATCCTAAATCTTTGAAGTGTATCTTTCTTGGATATTCCGTGTATAAAAGGGATATCGGTGTTATTGTTCTAGTCTTGGTAGGTATCTTATATAAGCGGATGTTACCTTTCTGGAACATACACCATTCTCTTCATCTTCAGGTCCTACTGGTCAGAGGGAGGATGATGATTTACTACTCTATACTATTTCTTCTCCTCCTTCAGCTCTTGTTAAGCCTCTTATCATACAAACATATTCCCATTGGACACAACCTCCTGTTACTGTTGTTATACCTGTTTCTGATCCTCCTACTTCATGTCTTGATGAGCCAGTATCTTCATCATCAGATATGGTTCCTAGTGATGATCTTCCCATTGCTCTCTATAAAGGTAAACTAATGGGAAAAATCCGCAAGTGCATGGAATCGTACAAGTAGTAATATAGAAAGATATCATTCTCACATGGATAGTGTTAATTATGGAACTACTCTTAATAATTTGCTTGTCTAGAATATCGATAATTTCAATAAGCAAACAAAGTAAATTAAATCTAGAACAATATAAAATTTTGTCACAAAATCTATATAATTAAAGACGTTAGGGTTTAATTCCCCCGGCTCAACTTAATTCTAAAGATAATAAACTCTTGATTATTATGAATAACATTTCATTTCCGAAGCATCTTTAATAATGTGATGTCTCTCTCAAGCACACCAACAATTAATCAATTATGATAATTAAATGATTATCTAGCTCTCACTAGCACAAGCAATTAATCATAACTAATTCATTCAAGCATTCTTTTAGGGAATATTAATATTGAAATGTCTCTCGACCAAGTCAATTTAAATTAATAGATTGTTATTGCTTTTCTCACTAGAATTAATCTCTTAATCTAATCCTAGTTTCTAATTCAATTCAAAGGGTGATCAGGCCAATGAAAAGCATTAAGTCCAATAACTCTCATAAAATGCATATTCTTTTATTAAGAATTTATTCGATTAAGTTCATGTTGAGTCGGGTTCATTAAAACCCTAGCTAATCTACTTAGCTACTCATAGAAATTAAAGAAAAAACAACAAGAGATGAAGAATGATAACACATTCATAATTAAATAAAATAATAAGCAAGAGAATAAGAGAAGAAAAACTCTTTTATTTAGCTTCCTCAATAGCGTTCTTGATTTCTCAATCCTTATTGTTCATCCAAAATAACATGAGTTTAGAATAAAAATTAAAAAGAAATAATTCTTATGTAAAAGAAAAGAAAAATAGAGTGTTGTTCTCCAGGGTAGCAGCCCCTCTAATGTATATATCTAAAAATAAATAAAATTTATCTATTTATAGAGTTCTCCCAAAAAGCCCTAAAGATAACTTTCCAAAATAATCTGTCCAGACCGACACGGCTGTGTCAGTCAAGTGACATAGCTGTGTCACATAAAAGACTCCCAGATTTCAGCTCTCAAACACTGCTATATCACCCAAGTGACACGGCTATGTCAGAACAGTCTTTAGCAACTCTTTAATTTGTCGAATCAGGCACAACTGTGTCAGAATTTTGACACAGCCGTGTAAAAATGAAGACTACCTATTTTTCTAAAATGTTCTTTATAATAGTTGTATCTCTTTTCCTAAGCTTTCCATAGCACTTTGAATCACCTCATTTGGACCTCTGTAGCTCAAGATATTGCTGAAATACTGAGGGTTGTGCAACTTGAAATGAAAGCTGCATATGCTGACTTTGACTCATGATTTGAAAACCTAAAAGAACTCTGATTTTGACAAGTAAGCTCAATTATGAAAGCTTAAGATGTCTACTTCAAATGTATAGAAGATCACTTTCTCATTATAAAACTCTAAGGATGTCAAAAGCTTCACTGAATCTTAGAGGTTAAAGCAGCCCCTCTCTTTCACTAGATTAGCTCCTAGCTTTAAGCTTTCATTGCTTTCATCCAAAATTAGTTCTAGAAAATGGAATCTACAAAATCAACATAAAATCAATGTAAAAAGTATAAAATTAACTAAAAATGCATAAAATGACAAATCTGATATTATTTAAGTTATAATGCATTTTATACCTAAATTATGCTTTTAAATAATAAAAAATTCTAATTCTAATAATGAAATGCAATTATTTAGTGCTTAAAATATGATATTTTTAGCACTTATCATAAACATACATGCACCTATCCAATTTCTTCTTTTGTTTCCAATAACCATTTGTCATCTTCTTCTTATTCTTTTATTACATCTCTCGATTCTATTTTTATTCCTAAAACTGTTCATAAAGCTTTAGCACATTCTGGCTGGCATAATGCAATGATTGAGGAGATGAATGCTTTAGATGTCAATGGTACTTGGACCTTAGAAAATTTACCTGCAGGAAAACAGGATATTGGGTATAAATGGGTGTTTACAGTAAAAGTTAATCCTGATGGATCTGTTGCTCGCTTGAAAGCTAGACTTATTACCAAATGATACGCTCAAACATATGGAGTGCATTATTCTGACACATTTTCTCCTGTTGCTAAACTTACTTCTATCATGCTATTTATTTTTATGGCAGCTACTCATCATTAGCCTTTGCTTCAGTTAGACATCAAGAATGCCTTTCTTTATGGCGACCTTCAAGCAGAAGTCTATATGGAGCAACCACCTAGTTTTATTGCTCAGAGGGAGTATGGGAAAGTATGTCATCTTTATAAGTCCTTGTATGGTTTAAAACAAAGTCCTCGTGCCAGGTTTGGCAAGTTTAGTCAAGCTGTTGAGAAGTTTGGCACGCAGAAGAGTAAGTATGATCATTCTATTTTCTATAGAAAAATCTGATTATGGCATCATTCTGTTAGTTGTCTATGTGGATGACATTGTAATCACTGATAGCAGCTCTACAGGGATTTCATCTCTTAAATCCTTTCTCCAAACTCAGTTTCATACTAAAGATTTGGGAATGCTACAAAATTTCTTGGGAGTTGAAGTGACAAGGAGTAAGAAAGGAATATTCTTATCTCAAAGAAAGTATATACTAGACTTACTATCTGAAACAGGAAAATTAGGGGCTAAACCATTTAGTACTCCAATGGTTCCTAATTTGCAGCTTACAAAAGATGGTGAATTTTTTTAAGATCCTAAGAGATACAGAAGATTGGTTGGGAAATTGAATTATCTCACTGTGACACGTCCAGATATTTCTTATTTAGTTAGTGTGGTTAGCCAGTATATATCATCTCCAACTGTCGATCACTGGAAGGCAGTGGAATAAATTTTGAGCTATTTAAAAGGAGCCCCTAAACATGGCATTCTGTATGGAAATCATGGTCATACTAGGATTGAGTTTTTTTGGATGTTGATTGGGCAGGTTGTAAGGGAGATAGAAGATCCACTTCAGGATATTATGTCTTTGTTGGAGGTAATTTGGTTTCATGGAAAAGTAAGAAACATAATATAGTTTCTCGATCAAGTGCATAATTTAAATACAAGGCTATGGCCCAGTCTGTATGTGAACTGATGTGGGTGTATCAGCTTCTCAGTGAAGTCGGTCTCAAGGTCTCAATGCCAGCTAAATTATGGTGTGACAATCAAGCCGCAATTCATATTACGTCTAATCTAGTCTTTCATGAGTGAACCAAACACATTGAGATTGATTGTCACTTTGTTCGTGAAAAGATTCAGCAAGGCATGATTTCTACAGGATATGTGAAGACTAGAGAACAATTAGGGGATATCTTCATAAAGGCTCTTAATGGCGTTCGGATTGATTATCTTTGTATCAAGCTGGGCATGATTAACATCTACGCTCCAGCTTGAGGGGGAGTGTTACAGCCGTGTATTCAGAATAGGAAGCAAATATGTAGATTGGTTTATAGGCTAATTTGTAGTGATAGATTGTAGGAGATTCACCTTCCTAGATTAGGCCTCCTAGACTTGTATATATATCTATACACTTGATGAATGAAAAAATAATAAGAAATTCATTCATATTTCTATGTTCTACTCTGATTACAGTAACTAACCTAGAATTTCTAAGATAAGCTTTTTAATTGAAGATATGTTCTTAACTTTGTAATTTTTTCTCATTAAAATGCCTGATGAACATATAGATCAAGGATTACCAACAAGCTATACGACAGGTAAATTACTTTAGGCAGTATCAGTCGTATAATAAATACCTGGGGCATGAGTAGTAATGATGCTTGGAAAATTTTGAAGAAATATTTCCCCCTCAAGCACATCTGTTAAAAAAAATCAAACAAAAGATAAGCCAAAAATCAGTGACAAACACATAATTATTATCAAAGAGAAGAATTGTTGCCATCTAGACCATAAATTTAGCTTATAAAAAAAAGGTACCTAAAGATTGTTACCAAAGAGAAGAAATGTTGCTAATGAATGTCATGCGTAAATATTTATTTATTTGTAATAATATAACAAGAGATAACTAAAACATTTCATTATCGCATTCATTATCAAAATACTATATCAAAATACTATGTTGCTAAGAGCATGGATATAACCAACAACAACTTCAAATACAAGTAAAACTGATGAGAGAAAAACTTGTCATTGTTTTTACATAAAACCCACAACTCAACATATCAAACCGATAGTCTATACCTCTACTTACTACATTAAGGATTTGATAAGTAGAGAACTGTACCATGAAAAGAAAGAAGTTTACATACTTGATTGCTCATATCCACAGCAATTCCTTCTGCAACACAGAATAAGCCAACTCTTGACATTGTTATCCTTCCTTGGCCAATATACAAGCCATTTCTTTCAAAATAGTAAGGATCTACAACAATGTAACAACATGTTAACTTTCCAATCCCCTAGAAATTTTGCACAGGCATGATAATGAGAAAATGATATCAAGTTTGGTAGCGCAGTATGAAAAAAATCATGCACAAAACATGCTATGGTATATTTCTTTTTGAGCAGGATTAAGATAGTATATTTTACATTTTAAACTTGAAAAAAAGTGTAGCAAAACTATGCCTGCATGCATCTAAAGGTATATTACACTCTCTCATAGTTCAAAACACTTAAATCTACCTAAAAGTATGCTACAACAATAAGGAATTCATAGGCATGATTTTAGGTATTAAAGAGGTCCATTTTGTATCCCTATTGCCCAACACTAAATGCTTGGTAGGTAAATTTTCATTTTACATTATCAATACCCATTTTTTTGTACACTTCGATTTCGATTTCTTCCTTACTATGAAAACTAGTGTTTTCGAAGTAATATATCAAGGTAGACAAAAAATAATAATAAAAAAAGAATAATAATAATAATCATACGTTGATGAGAAATCACTCAAAATGATAGATATGTCAATATGCAACATTATGCAAGACGTAAATCTTTATATAATATATCTAGAATCGCTTCAATATAATTCTCATCTTTCATTTGTTAGCATAGATGAGCCCTAGTGCCATTTTGTTATGAATAATGACATTATATTAATCCCTATGGCAATATAATATTCATGTAAATAAAGGGTTTATTTATTTGAGTATTTACCCTTTAGCATTATGTTAAATATGTTTATCATCAAGAGTTGATAATATGAGTTACAAACGTATTTAGTGCATATGCTATAAATAGTTCGTAGTCGATTAATTAATATTTGGGTAATATTAATTAAACTATCACCTATGTCTATTTTCCTTGATTAGTATGAGATACTAATAGTGGGAGGTAGTGAGTCTCATGCTACTTGATATGAGATATCAGAATAGACATGTGGGTATTCATGTAATGGGTGGATCGAACCTGACGTTAGATATGTGATTGCCAGGATATTCACTTATGATCAACAATCACAATCTAGGTTATAATAGTGTATATGATCCTTTGACCTGAGGTGACACGGTCATCCACATTTGAGTGGTTAGAGTTTGTTACCGCCTACATACTCGTGTTAATCACACATGGGTATATGGCGTGTGGTGGCTCTAATTGGTCAAATGTAGGGATGAGTGTTCAACCAAGATGGGATTCATTACCTAGAGTGAACCGGGATAAGATCCAGAACTATCTAAGTGTTTTCTTGATGAATAAGTTATTGGCCAAGACAAACATAACAGTCTGAAAGAGTTTCAGTGCTAGAAAGAGTTTATAGTATTCGTTATGTTTTATCAAGAATAGAACTTGAGATGAGTTTAAGTGATATAGCTATTAGAGGTTGACTAATCCTTGACTCTAGGCTATGTCGGGATCTTCTAATGAAGGGATTTTAGTGTACGGTAATTATGACCAAAGGGTTTGTGTGAATTGGTATAAACATTCATTTCTAATTGAGCAATTGTGATATCGATACTAAGGGTCACTCACAACTTATGAGAACTAAATGTGTTAATGAGATTTTCACATTTAGATTGAAAGAGTTTCAAATAATATCAAGAGTTGATATTATCTTCTCATTGCCAATTAGACATGAACCTGGTAAGTCACACCTACAAGTATTTTCCAAATCTCTTTGTATTAATCTAATTATTGATTAAAGAGTTTAATCAAGTAATTGAGATTAATGAAATTGGATATTGCTTGGAGCATGATGCTAGCATATCATGATATCTAATTTCAATCAAAGGTTTAATTATTAATTTATGTTTAGTTAATATTGGATATTAATTGAGATATTAAATTAATAATGTGCATATATATATATGTTTCTTGATTACTTGGATTTAGGCCCAAGTGTTATGGCCTTAAGCCCAAAATAGTTTTAGACTTTGGAATAAATCAAGTAACCCACCAAGTCCACTTAATGCATACAAGCCCATTTGGAATGGACTTATGAGTCAAGAGTTGGCCCAATACATAAATGTCTAATTGATTTATGACATGGGCTTTGGGACAAGAGTTGGCCCTGTTAGCATAGATGTGCCCTAGTGCCATTCTTATAATGTAAATGACATTGTAAATTATCCCTAATGGCAATTAGTTATTCATTTAAATAAAGTGTTTGTTTATTTAAGTATTTATCCTTTAGCATTATGTTAAATAAATTTATTATCAAGAGTTGATAATATGAGTTACAAATTTATTTAGTACATATGGTATAAATTGTTCATAGTCATATAATTAATATTTGGGTAATATTAATTAGACTATCACCTCTGTCTATTTTCCGTGATTAGTATGCGATACTAATAATGGGAGGTAGTGAGTCTCATGCTACTTGATATGAGATATCAGAATAGACATGTGGATACTCATGTGATGGGTGGATCGAGCAGTGACTTTAGATTAATGATCGCATGGATATTCACTTATAGTCAACGATCATAATCTAGGTGATAATAGTGCATATAGTCCTTTGACTTGAGGTGACATGGTCATCCACATTTGAGGAGTTAGAGTTTGCTACCGCTTACATACTTGTGTTAACCACACATGGGTATATGGCATATGGTGGCTCTAGTTAGTCAAATGTAGGGATGAGTGTTCGACCAAGATAGGATTCATTACCTGGAGTGAA
>CATIWK010158312.1:0-11474 GCA_949634005.1 Mallotus japonicus
CACGAGGATATGTGGCTCCTGAGTGGTTCAGAAATGTTGCAGTAACAGCAAAAGTGGATGTCTACAGTTATGGGGTTGTTTTGTTGGAGATTATATGCTGCAGAAAGAATGTATCGAAACTCGAAGACGAAGAAGGAATACTAACAGAGTGGGTTTATGATTGTTTTATGAATGGAAGATTAGATGAAGTGATGGAATACGATACAGAGGCTGCGGCTGATAAAGACAGGCTGAAGAGTTGGGTAAGCATAGCAATTTGGTGTATTCAAGAGGATCCTTCAAGGAGGCCTTCAATGAAGATGGTTCTGCAAATGTTAGAAGGAGTTGTTGAAGTACCTTTGCCTCCTATGCAGCCTTTCAACTCTAGTTTTTGAGATTTTTTTTTTCATGAACAAATTTAATAATCCAAGCATGCATGTTCAAAAAGTTTTTTTTTTTTTACTCGGGTGAAATGAACTATTAATTTAGGAATTATTTTTATTTACTTTTATTTTTATTTGCTTTGTGTGCATTATATATAGCTAATTATCTGAAATTTATAAAACAATGTATATATATATATATGAATGTTTTTTTTTTTTTTTGCCAAATATATATATGAATGTTGTATATTGTATTATGTAACATTACCGAGTACAACTATATATATATGAATACAATTGGGACAGATAGGTAGTAAACAACAGTAAAACCAACTAATGTCTTTCAAATCAGTAGTAACAAATACAACCACTAAGAGAGTTGCTGAGGTGAAGTCGAAGTCTATCTAACACTCCCCTCCTATCAATTATTCCAAAGAGAGTTGTTGAGGTGAAGTAGAAGTCTATCTAACACTCCACTCCTATCAAGCATTGCTTGGACATTTAGCATCCATCTAAAAGTCAAAATTCAATGGAAGATGAAAGTGTAGGACGTACGGCTTTGAAGTTTCTTTCTACTGCAGGCGAAGAAAATTCTTGGCAAATGGTTCTCATTTAATTAGCTAGACTTTTGGTTCAAGTATAAACTTGAATGGTTGTGAGTGAACATGAGACCGGACGTGACTGGCATTAAAGTGTTTGCAGAAATTCTGAACTGGACTAATTAATGAAGAAACATTACATTGGAACTTGAAAAATCTCATGAGAGTTTTACTAATATTTATCCCACCCACAAAGTAACGAAGACTTTGAATTCTTTTATGTAATGTTCTGAATTATAAGATTTATGTGTAAGATATAAATAGATAGTACAAATAAAAAGAATGTATAAAAAAATAGATATTAAGAGAGTTTTATTTTTTTTATAAGATCCATTCAATTCAAACTTTGAGATAGTCCAAACCTATAGTTACTAGTGGAAATAAAAAAAATATATCAAAAGTAAAACAAAATATATGACAAACGCCCAAAAAAAAATTGATGACAATTAAATTAAAATTTAATTTGATTTGTACTTGGAAGATAATGTAATGGATATACGTTATAGTTTTTTTTTTTTTTTTTTAGTTTAGGAAAAGATTTTTTCTAATCTTACAATGTTGTGCATTACACTCATAACATTTAAAAAAAAAAATTTTTACCCACCAAGAAAATTAGATTAGGAGATAAAAAAAAAAGTTTTCTAAAATATAAAAAATCGTCGCTTATTATGTTGTGACAATTAAAATTGTTTCTATGTGCTATCTTTATTGCTTTTGTCCCATATAGAGGACAAAAATAATAATGTCATTCCCATTTACAGGACAATTATTGTTCCTAAAGATAATGGACGAATTTGTTCAAAAAAAAGATAATGGACGAATTTTATCCACAAATGAAGGGATGACTATCATCCTTAAAAAGGAGGGACCATAATCGTCCTAATATTAGTCAAAGAGTAATTTCTTTTTATGGGTAGCTTGAGGTATAAAGTTCAATTTTTACTATTGTCAAATTAAAAAGGGAGAATTGTTTCTTGTTGTATAATTCATTAATGCTTAGATCATATGGAAAATGATCAATTCTATCCTCAAATATAGACCAATTATCAAGCGAATCCTAATTTTAAAGTCATTTCAATTTGCTTCTCCAACTTTTTGAATTGTATCAAATCTATCCAGATGACAATAAGCGTGTTCCAGATCTGACATGGCATAAGAGCGTCTGACATGGCAAAAAAAATTAAAAACTGAAAACTCACCTGATCAATTATATCCTCAACTATAGACCAATTATCAAGCTAATCCTAATTTTAAAGTCATTGCAACTTGCTCCTCTAACTTTTCGAGTTATGCCAAATATATTTAAACGACAATAAGAGTGTGACAGATTTGACGTGACCATCTTACATGGCATAAGAGCATCTGACATGGTAAAAAAAATAAAAATTTAAAACTCACTATTCTACATTGTCAAAACGGTGTCACTTTGGGTTGAAATAGGGCAAACCTATTTGTTTTAAAAAAGCACGTTTTACACTGGTTCAAAGTGCTAATAAACATCACTTTCAACAATTCTTCTCCCATTCCGCCATTACTTTGAAAAATAAAAATACTTTAACCTAATGTGTAGTCCTACATGTGAAAGCAAGGCTCCATCCATCTTCAATATCTCATTACAATCACAAACAACCCCTTACAGTCATAAATTTGAGTAAACATCTTCTGCAAGTTAATGAAAAAACTAAAAAATTTGAAACATTACAACACATAAAAATTCCATTCGCTAGAAGTCCCTGCTTGCCTTCATTGTCTTCATTCCCTGCGTTGTTTTTATGAGCTTTCCCTTCAATAATGCATTTTCTATCTTAATGTCATTCCTATCAGTGTTTGTATGTTCATCTCCACTTTCAATGCGATCTCTATCATTCAATGATCTCTTTAAATTAGCATTGACCCTTCTCAACTGATTCAACAGTAACAGACTCCTTTCGTTCACCCACTCATCATGCCATATAAAATAGTCACACACAGAATTCTTCAAAAATCACAAATAAGAAATAAGAGCTTCACATAGAATTATGAAAAAAATGCACAAACTATAAAAAGCAATGAACATTACAACACAATATTGAAAAAACAATTAAAATTACAACATAATAATGAATGCCATAAGCAATTATAATAATACCCAAGAACACCAACAATTAAAATTGCCTCACAAGAACACTTACTTCTAATAACAACTAATTTCCTATACTCTTTTTCATTCATAACTCATGAAATTTGTCACCCATTAAAAAAGAAGCCATAATCATATCTCCAAATGGGGACAACATAAAAAAAATTGACTTGGATTTGCATCAGCTCGAGATGTCTTCAAACGAGCCCTGTTACCACATTTGCATGTCATGATCTCATCATTCAAACCATATATTCTTGTGTCTTACAACTCTGATTACATCTTTACTTTACTCAACTATTTTAATAGCTACAATTTTATTCAGAGATTGAAGGTTGAAGGTGAACAAAAACCTTAGAATTCAAAATGGAGAAGATCACATTTCTTTTTTAAGCCAAATAGGTTCGGTCAATTTGAACCCAAAGTGACACCATTTTAAAAAACAAAGTGACGTCGTTTTGGCAGTGTAAAATGGTGAGTTTTAGGTTTTTTAATTTTTTTTGCCATGTCAGACACTCTTATGTCACGTAAGATGGCACGTCAGATCTAACACACGCTTATTGTCGTCTAGATAGATTTGGCACAACTCAAAAAGTTGGAGTAAATTGAAATGACTTTGAAATTAGGATTAGTTTGATAATTGGTCTATAGTTGAGGATATAATTGATCAGGTTTTTAATTTTTTTTACCATGTCAGATGCTCTTACGCCACATACGATGGCCTCGTCAGATTTAGCACACGCTTATTATCATCTGGATAGACTTGGCACAACTCGAAAAGTTGGAGGAGCAAATTGTATAGTTGATGATAGAATTGATCATTTTCCTTAGATCATATGACCTCCCTATTAAAAAAAAAAAAAAAGGACGACATTCATCTCTAATTTTAGGGGATGATTTTGTCTCAATTTAAGAAGATGATTTTCATCCCCGTTTAAGATAGTGATAAATTTCGTCCCATTATTAAGGACAACTTTTGTCTCTATTTAAAGGATGAATTTTGTTCATATATTAGAAGATGGTGATTTTCTTCCTTACCTTTTGATTAGGATGACTTTCGTTCTCATTTAGAAAAACATAAAATTTTATTAGGGATGATATGCATCCCCAACTTTACTATTCCCTTTTGATTTTATTCAATATATAGATAATTTTTATTCCTAATTATTTAATAAGAACAATTTATATGTCCAAAAAATAATTTTTATAATTTTACATCATCACCATATTTAATATATTAATCTTTTAATTTTCATAATGTTTTACTTAAATAATGTAGTAACTTTATATAGAATGAACGTAAAAAATAAAATAATGATAATGAATTGTTTAAAAATATTTTATAAATATCCAATCAAGCATCTCAAAAAAATATTAATAACGTGTTTTACTATGCACATTATTTAGCTATAATGTGTAATTTGAAACTTAAAGTTTGTTCTTCATAAGCTTAACTAATTAATATATCTTCTTAAATCATCATGGACACCCTAGTATAATATGAATTTAAATAAATATTTATGGAAATCACTACTTACTGAAATATTTTGACTCTAAAAGCATCATTAGACTGTTCATCCTTTGATTGAATTCCTTGTTTATAGCTTCGTGTTGTTGTAAGTGAGCAGTCATTTTTGCTAGCTTATTTCTCAATTCTTCACCTTTTTCATTTCCAAATGTGTTAACAGCCATTCCTCTTATATTAAGTTTCTGTCCTGATTCTTTTCCACAAATACCTCTGTAAGAGTTAAATCCTTTTGAACCATAAGAATAACCAATGCCAAGAAGAACAAAAGGCCTTGGACTCGTAATGGGTCTTGAAGTACTATTTGGAATTGGGATATGGATGGAATATAATGAAATAGAGCCACTTTGAGGTTCCCTATGAAATGAGGCATGAAACGAAGAAAGAGGAATCCGCCCAAGGAGGGGCTCATGTTTGATTAGCTAGTTGGGGCCTTACAATCACTAGCCAATATGCTTTTCTCTCATGTAATACCTCTCTTAAAACATCATCTAGAGTAGGAGCTTGTTCATTATCATTTGTTGGTCTATTCTCAATTCTTCGTATTTCTTTTTAAAATGTACAAAAACATAAAATTGATTAAGTAAATTTCAAATGACAAATTCAAAAACATAAAGTTGATATCAATCTAACAATCTAAATACTTACACATATCTTTTGATGATTACGTATCACGAAAGTCTTGCATTCCTTGGTCATTTAAAAATTCATGTGTCACTATCCAAACCTCGAAAACATGTGGTAATTCACCTATCTCTTCATCTATCTTTAATATTAATTACACATATCAAATGATTTTTCACATGAAAATAATTATTAAACTACAAAACTTAATTTTGATTTCAATATATATGTTATCTATTTTTATATTTTACTATATCATACTCCACTTGCGCAAAAGGTGTAGGACCTGTTGATGCAATAATCCTCTATTTTTTGTAATTTGTTGTATTTGTTTGACTAATAGCTTGCATAAGTTAGTAAAATCTAACATAAGGAATTTTATTTTACCTAAATATTACAATATATATGTATAGTACAATTTATTACAAATTTACCAAAAAATTTTCCTTAGAAAATACAGTAAACATTGACTTCCAACCCCTTTTAGTTAGTCCTTGAGGTATATTTTGCACTTCATCAATTGAGTACTTCCTATATTTGACATGTAAATTATGCTTCCACTTGTGATATAATATTCTCATCTCAAAAAAGCAATATATCTCAAAATTTTCCTTTTTCATTTCAATTGTGTCGGGTTTGACTTGACCTATTTTCTCAAGTTTTTTTTTTCCATTTTTTTGGACTTTCAGGACTTACATCAAAATAATCCTGGAATAAAAAATTATAGTTGCATTAAAATATAAAAATTTCCAATTTATTTTCTATAATTTAACAATTTACTTTTATTAAAAATTAATATTCAATTACCTGAACCAAATTTCCCAAAGTTTAGATTGATATTTATTTCTCAACATCACTCCATGAGACACAAGACGGTTCACAAGATCAAGCACAGCAGCCTAACCATGATGCTAATTTTCTTTCATGCACACCAACAAGTTGATAATATTTTTCTAGGTGGTATGAAAATAGTCAACTTATTTTTCTTCTCATTTGTCAACTTATCAAGATTAACTCCTTTGTACAATTCTTTGACACTAGTAGAGCGCGCTAATAATTTTTAAAAAATCATAATTAGAAATTAAAAAATAATAGTATAGCGAGTAGATAAATATTTACTATAATTGGAATTAAATTGACGAAACACTAATGATTCAAATTCTTTGAACATGTTAAAAACCTGACTTTTGTTTTTAAGAAAATAAACCCACGTAAAGCGAGTAAAGTCATCAACAAATAAAAAAAAATATGAAAATCCTAAATTAGATAAAACAGGGGCAGAGCCCCAAACATCTGATTAAACAATTTCAAAAGGGGACGGACTAGTATGTTCCACTGAAGCTAAAGTCATGCGAGCCAATTTTCCTAGCTTACATGAAGGACACACTAACATAAATGAAGGACTAGAACAAGATAAATTATTTTTGGCAATCATTGAAGAAACATTGGAAGCACATGGATGCCCCAATCTAGCATGCCAATCAGCAAAGAAGGTAGATGTAGCAATGAGAGTCTGTTTGGATGGTGAAGGAAGACAGTACAATCCATCACCACTTAGTCCTTGTAACGGGATTTCCTTGGTCTTCTGATCCTTAACAAAAAAATAATTTGGCCAAAATTCAAAGAAACATGAGTTATCACGAGTAAACTTTTGAACATATAATAAAGACTTGGCGAGGGCAGGTACATGTAAAACATTGTTAAGGTGTAAACTGGAAGAAACAAGTGATGGATATAATGCATTACCTGAAGCCATAATGTTCAAACCTTGGCCATTACCTACTTGAATTTGGTCCATACCTACATAAGGTGTAATATCATGGATTGCATTAGGATTCAGTGTCATATGGTGGCTTACTCCTGTGTCAGGGGTCCAATTGATGTATGACAATGAAGGACAGGGCTGTGTGAAAGGCAGAGGTCGAGTAGGCAGAGAACGAGTAGGAGCGCCGAAAGAATCATGCCAGGCCATGTAAGCTGGCCAGAATTGTTATAGCACTTGGGTTGGTAGCGTCGATTACAGCGTTCGGTGGTGTGATTATGAAACCCACAAATTTGGAAAAGAGGGGATGAGTGACGATTTTGATGGTGATGGTGAGTGCACTGGTAAGCAAGATGATGGGCTGTCAGAAATTGGTGATGATGAGAAAGAGTGGCCAAACATGTTGTTTGATGGTCGAAAAGCAACATGTGCCTGTGGAACCTCATTGAAGCTTTGAAGCAAAATTTCATGAGCCAACAAATGGCTATGAAGTTCATGAAATGACATAGGTTCAGGGCGCATATTTAGAGCAAAAATTAGAGGGTGAAATTCTATACCTATAGTGTGATAAATAATCGCATTAAACTCTGCCATTGAGATAGCTCAACCTGCCGCCGCAAGGTCATCTGCCAAGCTTTTTGCTTTGTGAAGGTAAGAAGAGACTGACAGATCATGTTTCGGGTGGTTCTTAAAATTGAATGTGAAGTTGGAGTTAACTATTTTATGAAATAGAGCCAAACACACTTGTGAGTGCTCGCCAAACATCATAGGAAGAGGTGAGGCCAATGATGTAGGGTAAACTTCTTCTTTGAGAGAGGACAACAGCCATGAAAGTAGGACCTGGTCCTTTTGAAACCAAGTAGTAAAAGCCGGGTTAGGGACTTGCTGTGTGGGATCGAAAGTGGATGAAATTGTGGTTGTTGGAGCTAGTGAGGAACCGTCAATGAGACTAGTCATAGAATGATAATTTAGTAAAGGTAAAAACTGGGTTTTGCATGCCAAAAAATTTTTCAGAGTAAGCTTAATAGCAAAGCTATGGTGAGTAGTAGCAGTAGTTGCTGCTGTTGTAGGTAAAGCAAGTTGATTAATTATCGGAAGTGGCCATTGGAAAAAAAATATTAGACTAGGGCTCTAATACCATGTGAATATTGTTGTATTTTCATATATGAATAAATGAGTTTACAAGAGTTATATAATACATGAAGTGATAGAGTTGTGTACAATATCTATAACACTATAACAACTATAATAGTACATGAAGATAAGCTAAGGTAATTTCAAATAATATTTACTAACAATACCAGCAATAGGTGAAGAAGACAACACATCTTCTCTCTCATCTTGAATTTTATGCGCCTTACTGCTCATAGTGTTTAGGACTTAATAGCAACAAAACATAAATAAATTTCCAAGTATTTCAAAAAAAAATATAATGAACATAAAATATATTTCTTTCATACGAAATTAAGATAAAAAAAATAATTTAAAATTACATATATATATATATATATATATGTGTGTGTGTGTGTGTGTGTGTGTGTGTGTGTGTGTGTGTGTAATTGTTACCTGCACATTTTGTGAATTTCGGTCACCTAATATTACTGGTGAATTTTTAGAATTGTTGTCACCACTTGCATGATTTAGAATAGGTGCTAAAAAAAACAAATTTTATTAGTAAAAAAAATTATTATTGTTTAAAGGAAAAATGATCAAATTTATCTTGAACTTTGATCCAATTTTCAATTATATCTTATTTTCAAAATTATATCAAATTAGCTATTCAACTTTGCAAACTATATCAATTCTATCCTATTTTAATTTGAGAATCTAAATGTATTTTAAAAATTACATTGAAATCCTTATAAAGTAAATTCATGTATTAAAATCCCTTTCTCTTATTTTTAACAAAAAATAAAATGTAAAAGAATATTTTTCAAATGTTAATAATCTTATTACTTTCAAAATAACCTTAAAATTAATTTTGAAATATTTTCATAAAATTAATTTTTTTTACATTATTTTAGATATGAAAGTATTCATATTTTAATTTTTCTAAAACTCATTTCTCAACTTTCAATTATATTATTTAAAAATTTTCTAATAAAGATTGAACTCAAAAGATAGTGTGAAATGAATTAAAAAAAAGAGAGAAATATATATGTTAAGAATATTAATCAATAATAAAAATTATTTTATTTGTAAAAACAAAAAAAAATTTTAAATCTCGCAATATAAAAAACACAACTTATAAATCAAATATTATATACTCTAATGTTAATAAGAAAAAAAATATAAAAGGAATTTTTTTTTTTTTACTAACACTATCAAAAACAATGAAAATTTTAAGAATTTTTTTTTTAAGAAAGATAAAATCTCTCTAATACATGCTCTCTCTCTTTTTTCTTTTTTCCCTTTCCCATAGTTTTTTTTTTCATCTCTATTAGAAAATTTTTGAATAATATGGTTGAAAGTTAAGAAGTAAATATTTTAAAAAATGAGGTCTTTGTATAAAATAATATAGAAAAGTTAAAATTTTATTAAAATATTTCAAAACTAATTTTTGAAATTGTTCTAAAAGTGGTAAGATTAAAATTTGTAAATATTTTTTCATTTTTGTTAAAAAAGAAAAAGGAATTTGATAAAAAATTCTATTTTATAAGGATTTACAAGGAATTTTTTTTAAAGAACATTTAAATCCTTAAATTAAAATAGGATAGAACTTAAAAAATTTGCAAAATTTAATAGTTAAATTGATATAATTTTCAAAATAGAATATATATAATTGAAAATTACACCAAAGTTCATAATAAAATTGATCACATGTTCCCTCATTTAAAATATTACAAACTTAAAAATAAATCTGTGCGTGTGTTTCCTTGTGGTCCATTTAGGGGTGTAAACGAGCTGAACCGCTCGCAAGCAGCTCGGTGTTTGCCTCGATAAAAGCTTGTTCGAACTCGTATATTGAAGCTCATTTAATAAATGAGTTGAGCTCAAACTATATAAATCTCAGCTCGTGAAGCTCACGAACAAACTCGAATAGAAGCTCGTGAACCATTTCGTAATTTTAATGTTTAGTAATTTGATTTTATATATATATATTCATGTTTTAAAAAATATATTATTAGAATAAAATAATCATTTTTATTAAATATATTGTAATTTATTTAATAAATAATTTTTTAAAGTTTTAATGTATAATTTTAATTTATAGTTTATATTTTTTAAAATTTCTTTAGGATCGTTTAAGCTCGTGAATAGCTCGTAAACACCAAGTGGGATAGCAAACTCGACTCGACTTCGACTCCATTATAAACGAACCAAGCCCCAGTTAGCCAAAGCTCGGCTTAACTCGGCTCGACTCGATTACACCTAGGGGTGAGAATGGGTCGGGTTCGGATGGGTTCAGGTTTTTTATATTTCAGAAATTCAAAACCGAGTGGGGTTCGGATTTTGGTGTCGGTTTTCGGTCGGGTTTACGGTTATCCGAAGGTATAAGAAAACAAAGAAAAAAAGATAGAAAACAATGAATGCTAGGCGTCCCAACGGAATTGACGCATCCTTTCTTTGTTGAGACCTGGGTTCGAGTCCCAATTGTGCTATTTTTAGGTATTTTTACACTAAAAAAAATGTGTTAGTTGTGGGATTCGAACCGACAACCAATAATTGTTCTCCATAAGTCTCCACCATTGTGCCATAAGCACAGCTAGCTATATATTAATAGAAATTATATATACATTACTACTAAATTTTGGTTTTCGGTCGAGTCGGATACCCGCCTGAAACTTGCATCTTTCTAAAAATGGAAGCCAAACCGAGACGGGTTGGTTTGATTCTGGATCGGTATCCGACGTTGGTTCGGATTTTCTCACCCGTAATTACACCCCTAGGTCTACTCATGTTAATAGGCATAAGGCCAAACTTCTAACTCAAATTGGAACACTCAGTCCTTTCGGCCAAGACATAATTTCATTTTTTTTTTCGAACAAAACATAATTTCATTTAGAAAGGAGCAAATTATATGTACCTCCCTTAGGTTTGATCTAATTGACACTCTCCTTCTTTTATTTGAAAATCAAATGTTTACATCCCTCATTTTTAATTCTGTTAACATTTAAATCTCTCCTTTAACTTTTCCGTTAGGTTTCTTATATCAAAATACATTTAACTCTCTCCGTTTATAAAAATAAAACAATTTAATCCTTAAGTTCTAATAAAATAAAATAATTTAGTTCTTTAATTTTTTAATTATTTAAAATTTAAAATTTAAAATTTCAATAATAACTAAATTTTAGACATGTACACATATCTCCATTAATATATATATTTTTTTGAATTATACAAAACACACACTAACTCAAAAGTTAAGTTGTAATTTTAATAAATCTATAAACATTCATAAATTTATTTTATATTTATTCTTTTACTTAGTGTTATTAGTTTTTGTTCCATTTAAAATTAGTATTATCTAAAACTAAAGTAA
>CATIWK010158341.1:0-30979 GCA_949634005.1 Mallotus japonicus
AAAGGTTTGAGAGACATTGGTAGAAGGTGTAGTAGAGATGAAGGAAGGGACAGTAATGGTGGCTGTGGTTGACGAAGAAGTAGATGAAGAAGAAAGGGAAGAAGAAGATGGAGAGGAAGTCATTGATCTTGGATCTTGCTCCGATACCAAGTCAAGAGCTTTGATGTGAATTGTTATGAATTGTCTATTGATTGAGTAAACTTACAATACAACAGAATATATATAAGCATGAGCAGGTACAACGAAGTGATAAGATATACACTAGAAATATGATAAGATAACTACGACTATTATTTCGCTAACACTGAGCTACAAAGAGAGGTTGAGAGGATGAATGCTTTGGCTACGACTGAGAAGCTTAAAGCTGAGTTTTTGAGCAAAGCTAGTGTGGAGTATGAGACCAAGGTTATATTTTTCACTGCCTTTATTTTATTTCAAATTATTTATTCTTTTTATTCAGTTCCTGCTTAATTCCTTTTATTTCAATCATATGCTAATTACTAACTTGCTTAATTCCTTTTATCTGCTAGTAAATATGTTAGCTAGTTTTGTATTTTTTAAAATGTAAATTACCGGTATCCAAAACTCATTAGAGTTTCACTACTTTTACAAGTAGTCGCATTTAGGGAGCGTGGGGTTTAATCCCCATAACTTTAATTAGTCTAAAAAAAGTACACAGGTATATACATAAGGAAAAAAATCCTAAATAGAGATGATGAAACTAACCTTCAAAAAGTCTTTGACTGAGCATCGCAGAGATTTTTTTTTTTTTGACATAATCAGCTTGCCAATTAATTGAAGAAACTAATCTTTTAATTAATCAATAAAAAATGAATTTTATATTAAAAAATTTATTAATTTGAGAAAAAATGTTTTTTGAATTAATCATCTGATGATATGGGTTAGAGAGCAAAATTATGAAAATGAAAATTATCCATTAATTACAATTTAAATCCCTATTGTTCTATAGAGAAATCACAAAATACATGTATTAATTAGTTGTAGATATGCAAGAACTAGTTCCATGAGCCATGCTTTATGATTATTATTTTTTTAATAATTTGATCAAATATTCCTAATGTTATTAAAATATAGCTCATTGACCATGGAGTTTTGAAATTATGGATATGCTCTGTTTTTTTTTTCCTAGAAGCGATTGACACTTGCTAGAAGTTGACATTTATGGGCTGTATTATATGTCTTTTCTTATCTATAAGATATTAGAAATTTCTTAGCAATTCATCATGGTAATGTATTCTAAAGAGAGAGATTTGGAAGGACTTAACAAAAGTCAAATAATCTATAAAACATACAACTGTATTTATTCATTTATTTGTATTTTATACTTAATATCCTCTGGTATGCGATAGTTATATAAAATTCGACTATTTTTAAATTCGAGTTATATATATATATTTGTGATAAGCAGATAGATTCTCTTATACAAATCAATGTGTTTGATATAAAAGGTGCAAGAAGCAAATTGGGAGCTTTATAAGAAATAAAAAGAAGCAGAAGCGACACTATACGAAAAGGAGAAAGAAGCTTATGCACAAAAAGCACTTGCAAATGCAACATTTTATGCACGTCAACAGGTTGCAGATGGAGAGCTATACGCTAAGCAGAAAGAGGCTAAAGGGTTAATAGCACAAGCACAAGGCACATATTTGGGCACACTTCTGGATGCTTTAGGCGGCAATTATGCCACCTTAAGAGATTTCTTGATGATTAATGGTGGAATGTTTCAAGAGATTGCTAAGATTAATGCAGAGGCTGTTCGTGGCCTGTAGCCAAAAATTAGCATTTGGAGTAATGGTGGAGAGAGCAGCAGTAATGATGGAGGTATGAAAGAAGTTGCTGGAGTTTATAAGATGTTGCCTCCTTTGTTCAAAACTGTTCAAGAGCAAATTGGGATGTTGCCACCTGCATGGATGGGTACCCTACCTGACTCTTCTACCCATTTTTGAATTTTTAAGACATCAATTCTAGAGCCATCTCATCTATGTGACCCGTAGTTAACTGTTTACGTCCAATATAATATTGTGATTGGTCTGCTGGTTGCTTGAGAGTATAAATATACATATGATATACAAATAAGTTAATACTGGAAGGATATTTGTAATTCAACAAAACACTTACATATTTTGTGTTTTTTCTTCTTGCTTTTGCATCATATATTTTCCTTTTTGAGCTGTTAGGCCATCTTCAACCCATTGCTCCAAAATGCAACAACTTTCACTTTAAAATACTGTTTTTATAGTAATTTTACTTTAATTTATTACTTCATTTTTCACTTTAAAATTTTGTTCTGTATGTTCTTTTTTTATATCTCATTTTATATTATTTATACATTTTACACATTACCCCAAATATTAATATTTATTTTACATATTAGTCCAACAAAAAAGTATTTTATTATTTAATAATTTTATAATAAACAATAATTTAATTATAAGATAAATTGATTATTTAAATGTTAACTTATAAATAAATTTTAAACAAAATTATAAATCAGACATCAATTAAATAATTAATAAGAAAAAAAATACTATTAAGTTTATTGAATGGTTGAGATGATGAAAAATCCATCCTATGGTTTAAGTTAAAATTCTATATTTTTATATATTATTTTTAAAAAAAATTCTTATCAATAATTGAATGGTTTAGATGTTGATAAAATACATCCAACGGTGTAAATTAAAAGTCTAGATTTTCTTTATGTATTATTTAAAAAAGAAATCCGTATCTATAATTGAATGGTTGACATGTTGATAAAATCCATTCAATGGTTTAAATTAAAAGTCTAAATTTTTCTAATCTCCATTGAAAAGTGTGTAAAGCTAATAATTTTATAATAGAATTTAATCGAACGACTGAGATGTTGATGAAATTCATCCAACAGAGCAAATGAGTAGTACAGATATCATTTATCCAAAATCTTATATGATTTTCTTGGCTATTAACAAGAGGCATCAATTATCAATCTTATTTTTCTTTCAACCATTTCATTGTACAACCATTAATTTTTGGAAAAAGAAATGTCTTTTCGAACATTTTGGATACAGTGTTGTTAAAGATGTGCTTTTATGTGAACTTTACATGAAAATTTATCAAAGATCCAATTACAAGTGTACATCAAATTGCAGATCATTTTTGGTCTCAGGTAGAAGATAAAAATAATAAAGAAAAACATGAGATTTGGAAGGAGTGTAGCAAATGCTCATTGTAAGGAGTGTAGCAAATGCTCAAAACTATTGAAAAAGTTGTACGTAAATTAAATGGTTTCATCAAACAAATTGAAAATATGTGTCCAAGTGGTGTTTCAAATGAAGATATTGTAAATATGTTATTGTTAGAGTTTTTATAGTTTATTTTTCTATGAAAAAGATTTTGACACGTTTAAAGATGACAACAACATTTTAAGACAAATTTCTCGTCAAAGAAATTTGCAAATATCATTAGAGTCAAATAATCCAACTCCTGAAGCTCAAACACCAGAATCTCCTGGACCCCCAGTATTTTCTATCGATTTAAATGCTACTAATGTTAGTGGTTCTTATCTGAGCGACCCATTGGAGTTAAAAAAAAAAAGTCAAACCAAAAAGAAAAAATGATGAAAAAATTATAGAGATGAAGAACAACCATCATCTTTACAATTTGTCAAGTTTATAATTTGTTTGTTTATGAAAAATTATGTATTATGTAAAGCACCAAAATACATCTCTACTAATGTATTAATTTGTCATAATACATCTTAAGCATCTGACGTTTAAGGCCTCAAGGAAGAGAATTAAAAAATTATAGAGATGTTGAAAAAGTCAAGCTTGGACAAGCAGTGACATCTGGAAATTGAAAGCATAATTTTGGCCCTCAAAGAAGAGAAATAAGAATATAAAATTTTGTTTCAAGACTTGAATTCTATCAAGGATCCAAGACTTCGTGCACTTGTTACAGCTGAATAGGATTAAATTTTATCAGAAAAGAGCTCAACAACAACAATATCCACCACCACCACTACCTCATTTTGCATCTAATGCTTTTAGCCAATATTTTAATAATATTGGTGGATCTGGTAGTAATTTATCAAATTATTAAATTATTTGTTCAAAGAATGGATTATGTATGTTGTATTATGTTATTTTAAGTTTATTAAATAATATTTATATTACATATTTATTTAATTTGTATATTAAATATATAACATGAAGTAAAAAAATAAATTGTTTAAAGAAGTTCTAAACATAAAATAGACTTGGACTAACTTAAAAAATTTAGCAAAGTGAGATGATTCATATGTAAAAAATAATAATAATAATGCAATCGTGACATCTCTTCTATTTTGCAAGAATTCTCTAGTTAGAAAATTTGGTAAAGAATTTATATCTCCTTTTATAAATTCAATTTCAAAAATAAAGATACTTAAAATTGCTTGTCATCTTGCAAAAATTTGTTTTGAAGCAACATTTTGAACATTTTTTCATAAAACTTTTTTTGCTAATTTGCAATCAATGCGAAGTAAAAAGTTATTATTTAATAAATCATATTGAAATTTTGTGATGCACAAAACGATAGAAAGAATTTCCTTTTTTATAGTGGAATAGTTCTTCTGGGTATTATTCCAATGACTAGAAGTATACCAGACTATCATTTCCCTCCAATTTTGAACCTGTTTTAAGACTCCACTATATCTCAATTCACTAGCTAGCAGGTCCACTATATGTTGTTTGCTATTCCATAAGACATTTGGTAAATCAAAACAAATATCTTTTTCAACCAAATTTTGAAACTCATAATTTTTTTCTTTTACTAAATCAGATTTTAATAATTCCACAATTTTTTGAAAACAAACATCCTTTTGTAGATACTTTAAATCATTTTATGTTCTTTTGACCAAACTATTATCTCATGTTGGTAAATAGAAACTTACTTTTACTATATTGAGATATTTTGTTTTTGGTTTTTCAATAAAAAGAAAAGATCATTTGACATGTTTGTTTTTGAAATCAATTGAACAATGGGTAACCTTATAGGGTGTCATTATGTTGATAAATGGCGTTCCTAAGATTACCCAGTGAATTATATTAGAAACCAAAAAAAAAAGGAATTTTTTATTAAAAATCCATTATTTAAAACAGTGGCTTCTGTTTTTCCTTCAATTATCATTTTGGACTTGTTTGCAGCATCAAGTCTTTGTTTTGTTTTCTTTTGAAAATATTTTTTGGAACAAGTCCAGCTTTAATAGAGTTTAAAACAACTTCAATGTCATGCCAAAATCCAACATTTTAACCATTAGACTAAAATATCATAATTTGTAACATTCTTGTATATATAATAATAATAATAATAATAATAATAATAATAATAATAATAATAATTAGATCTTCAAGGACATTAGTTGCAAAGAAAAATAAATTAATTTCTGAAACAATAATAATAATTTTATCATTTGACCTTAAATTAATTTTTAAAAGATTTTGAAGTATTAAAAATTAAATTTATAACGGTTTAATTTTTTAAAACAATTTTAAAAAACTTTAAACAAAATTTTCATCTTCATTGTAATGAATAATAACTCATAGCATTGTGATTTCATAAATAAAATTTTTCTTATTTACACTACAAAAAAAAAAAAAAGATAAGAGGACAAGTAAAATTGTCTCCTAAACCTTAAAACATCTTCCCCAATGGTTTTGGAGACAATTTTAGTCGTCCTCAATTGTCGTCCCTATTACCTCCGTCACCAATTCTTTAGGGAACAAAATTATAAATGTCGTCTCCATTATAAGGCACAACAGTTGTCCCTATCTTAGAAGATGACTATTGTGGGGATGATTATTGTCCCCATAAGAAGGGATGATAGTCGTCTAAAAAATGCAAAGGGATAACAAGTCATCCCTTCATATGGGGACGAAAAGTTGTTCCCATAAGCAGAGACGACTATCATCCCCAAGATGCTAGGGGACAACAAGTCATCCCTTAGCATCTTCGGGACAACAATTTGTCCCTTCAGATGAGGATGACATTCGTCCCCATATGTAGGGACGATTGTCATCTCTAATATGTGTGGGGACAACATGTAGTCCCCTAACAATGGGATGACTGTTGTCCCTGAAAGTAGGGACAAATATCGTCCCTAATATGAATAGGGACGACAAAAGTCCAATATATGGGGACAACCTAGGGGACAAATTCTCATCTCCTTGTTAATTTAGAAGACGATTATAATGATGATATTAGGGGACAATTATGGTCTCCAAATATTATATATATATATATATATATATATATATATATCTAGTTAAACTAAGAATATTATCATCACTATCTAATGCCCTTATGGAACAACTATATAAGTCATTATCTTCTTCTTGGAACACTTCATCATCTTTAACATCGTGTTCAACATCATCCTAAATTTGAACAGACATATTATAAAGATCTCGAGGATGTGTTTTCATTACAATAAGTTAGTTTGGATCTTTTGGATCCTCAACATAAAACACTTGCTCTGCTTGACTCGATAAAATAAATGGCTAGTTTGTTTTTAAGCGACGATTAGCTTTAACACTAGTTGTTGAGTAACTATCAACTTTGTAACCAATACCTTCATGTTCCACATCAAACCATTCACATTTAAATTATTAAATGAGATTCTTCCTAAATATTATAGCTCCCACACCTCTAAAAATTTTTCATAATATTATTTGTCATAACAATTATTATCTCCCCTGCACAATACACTTGAAATTTGACTCTCCCTACATTGTTTGAATTTAACACTAGTTATTGAGAAACTATCAACTCTATGAACAATGACTTCCATCCATCCCGAGTTAGCCCTTGAAGTATATGTTGTAGTCACTCCTAATCACTCAAGTATATCAAATATCTTAAATGCAGACAGTGCTTCCACTTTTGATATATTATTCTCATCTTATGAAAGCAATGATGTTCAAACTTTGCTTTCTTCATATCAAGTGTATCAACTTTGACTCTCCCTTTTTTTTGAAGTTTTTTCTATTTATTTGGGCTTTCAGGACTGACATTAAAATAATCCTTAAAAAACATGCAAATAAGTTTTACTTTAAATTTTTTAAAAAATCAATATTTAGACAATTCTTAGGAAACATATTACCTGAATCATTTTCCATAACAGAACACGATTTTTTTTTTAATGTTATCCCATGACACAGTTGGTGGTCCAAAAGACCTAGCACAATATCCTAACTAAGAAGCCAGCTTTCTTTCATGCTCACCAATAGAAGAAAAATATTTTTCAGGAGGTATGAAAACAATTAACTTGTTCTTTTTCTCATTTGATAATTTATCTAGATCAACCCCTTTATACAATCGTCTGGCACTAGTTGACCTCACTGATAATCAAAAATTAAATTAAATTGCTAATCAAAACATTGAAAATTTTGAAAAATTCAAAATTTAAATTAATATGTGGAAAGTACTTTGTATGTTCTCTGACATATGTCCACTTACATCAATAAATGGAACTTGAGACTGAGTATTACCATTTATACAAGTCATAGGGGGTACTACAATAATAAAAGTTGGAAATTAATAATTAAATATCGAAAACATAACATAAATGTATTGTATGTGAGTTAATATTTATACTAAAAATATAAATATTAAAGCATTCTCAATCTTATGAGTCAAATTCAAACAAAGTAATAACAATCTATAAAAAATAAATAATGTATCATTTAAATTTATACCAGGAGTAGAACGTTTATAAATATTAAAGCATTTTCAATCTTATGAGTCAAATTCAAACAAAGTAATAACAATCTATAAAAAATAAATAATGTATCATTTAAATTTATACTAGGAGTAGAAAGTTTATCATTTAGAATATTTTCACCTATTTATAAGTAAATATTCAGCATTCCATCAATTTGTGACGAAGGCGATGACTGTATATTAATTTGATCATTATGATTCTCAATTGCATCATAGTAGATAGTTTAAAGTAAAAATAATTTTAAAAGTTAATCAATATAAAATCAATGACAGAATATACTAGCATTGAAGTTATAAACAGTTAATATCTAAAAGTGAAAATTGAATAAATAAATAATTTATAATTGTTACATGGTAAATTTTGTTCAATTTAAGCACCTACTTATGGTTGTACATTTTGAGAATAATTAGTAAATAAGATTGAGAAGGAGGGAGTGTTTCATATGAATCATTAATCTCTGAAATAGTTGTACCCCTTTGAAGTGATGGTGCTACTTTTCTATGAATACCTCGATGTTTCTTTTTGGTAGCCATTCTTTGCAATAAATATAATTAAAAAAACTCATACAACCAATAAGATGTTTTAACGTGTATTATGTTAACAAATATAAAATTATACAAATTGGAGAATTGGAGAAAACATAACCAAAGGCATCCATGACATGCATGAAGCTATTGATGTATGTTTTACTTATTAAGTGCCTTCTGATGGTGAAAATTCGCAAGTGCACGAAATCGTACAAGTAGTAAATAAAGATCATCCCACAAAGATTGAGAATTAACTATTGATTTACTCAAATGTTCACTTGTTTAGACAACCGAATTGAATTTTTCTCCACTTTGAATCTAATTTTTCAAATCTATAAATAAATTCACAATCTTATTAAAAGACTAGAGTTCTTACTTTTAACTCAATCTTTCTAAGAATTAATTAAGTTCCTAAACCAATTTAGACCTTTGTTCACTTGCAAACATCTTAAGAATTACAAAATTTTCTCTCAAATAAATCCACAATTAATTGAATACAATTAACATCCAATTATTCAGCTCCCACTTAATTAAATGCTTCTTGTAACCAATTTTAATCTCAGCTTTTAATCAATATTAATCGCCTAATTAATTGTCTCTCAACTAATTAAATAATTAATAAGTTATTATTCTTTATGAATAGAATCCATTTCTCAAACAAACCCTATTATCTAGATTCAATCATTAGGTGATCAATCTAATGAAGACCTTAAGCACAATAACAACTAATGAACTATGTCTTTAATTTAAGTTTAATTCACTTTAATCACATTATTGAATCAAAGTAAGAACCCTAAGAGATATTTAACTACACATACTGATTAAGAGAATAAATAAATAACAAAATAAGAATCCAAACATCATTGCTAAATTGAAATTGAATAATAATAGAGTGAGAAAAGAAAACCCCATTTTCTGTTTCTCAAAGTTGAAATAGAAGCTCTAGAATTCTTAATCTTAAAAACATCAAATCTCTTTATCAATACCAAAAAATAAAATCTAACTTTTATTTTTTTCAAGAAAAATATGAAGAAGAAAGTTCAAAAGAAGCCCCCTCTGATGGCCTATATATCCCTTTTTAAACTTTTAAAAGGAGATCTTCTAATCCTAAGAAAATAGCAACTTAAAATTCAAATTTCAAATTGACAGCTACTGACACACAGCTGTGTGCACCTAAGCATATCACTGTGCATTCCTCCTGGCCTGGTGTCATAAAGCAAGCATGGCCGTGTGCCTGGGTGCGCATGGCCATGCCTGATTCCAATTTTCTTCTTTTAATAGGGACCACTCAGGAATGACCATATGTCTTAAAGCATACAACCATGCATCATCTTTTAGCCTTTAAATCTTGTGCACTATTTTTAATTCTAGCTTCTAACTCATCCTTTTGCATAGCTCCTCCAGTGTTCTCCATACCACTTTGAGCATCAAAACCATACAAAATTAACCTAAAATACTTCAAATTAATTAAAACTATAAAATCTAACAAAAGCATTAAAACTACATAAAAACCTTATAAAGAACTAAAAATGCAGCTAAAAGATTTCTAATATTATCCCATTGAGTGTTCAAAATGTAATGCTTTTCACACTCATTACCTTTCTATATGTGTAAGCTATTAAATGTTTGATTAAGTTTGCAATATCTACAAAGCTAATCCATTATCAAAAAGTATTTTCCACTTTATATGCATGTGATGAAATAATATAGGAACATATATATATGTGTGTGTGTGTGTGATACATATACGTTGCTCTCAATATATAAAACCTCAACTTTGTAGCACTAAATTAATCTTGTTTTGCATATGCTCTATGATTCTCAAAGCCTACCAACAACATTAGCTCAGGAAAAATAAAAAAAATAAAAGAAAAGAACAAGCAAGACACATAATTGTGAGCTCCTGTGCATAATTCAAAAAGCCTTAGCAACAATGATGGATCACCCATTTAAAAAAAATAAGCATAGAAAAAAAAATTCTTCATTGCAATAAACATGTTGGAACTTGCATAAATACCTTCTCACATAATAAGGAATCTTTCCCACAATGGATTTAAGTTTATCCCAACAGAAGTCCTGAGTAACAAGTAGATTATATTAATTTTTTTTTATTTCGTATGAAGACTTAATTCTCCACAAAAAAAACAACAAAAAAGCTTGGTTCAAAACAAAAATAAGAGTGAAGAGAATAATCATGGCATCTGCCCTGAACATTAACCCATGACAAATTCATTTAATATAACAAAAATTGATGAATTAATGCAAAACCCAAATCCAGTAACAACGAATAAAAAGAGTTCATCAATCTTTCATTCAGCCTCATCTCATAAAAGATATAACATTATGAGTAAAGCATTTAAACAATGGAACAAATATATAAATAACACCCCTTTGTTATTTCCTCCATTATAAAGTCACAACAATAAAGACAATAACAAAACAACTAAATAAATAAAAACCCAAGAGCATAGACACAAGAGAAAGAGATTGTAGTTTCTTAATGAAAACGTTTAAAACAAAATACAATAGAAATCAGAATTAGCAAGCTAATACCATTACATTAGCTATTGCTTTGCTTGCTCATTTAAAAAGATGATTACAAGTTGGATGGTATTGCTCTGCTTGCTCTAATTGGTTATCTTAACTCAACTTGATACTGATTATTAAGATAAAGACCATTATATTAAGAAGTTTATTTGATATAAAATTCTTTCAGTCTTTTAAATTTTTTCAACTGCTAGCTATCATTTATTTTGCACCAATTTCTTTTGTAATTAGCACATAATAATTAGACATCCCCAAAATGAATGTATTTTTCACTAACAATTAAACCATCCCCTAATCAACAAAGCAAAAAAGAATTGAAGACAATTAATTATTGAATTTGTCTCTTAATCATATATATAATTTTTTAGGGGACCATTAAATTTATTTTGTACCCTATAATGGTCCCTTTATCTCTCTTTTTTGTAGTGTTAATTAATTAATCTGGCATAGATAGAGTTATAAAAGTCATTATTTGGGGTAAGGATCCCTTCCTCAAAGGTAGGGATTAGAAAAGCTGCACTTGGCCTAGGATTATGAGTCCCTTTATCCAAACAAATCTTATTTTTACATTTGTGGAGCCCATTCATTTGTCCTCCACCAATTAGGGGTGAGTATGTTTTGGTTTGATTCGATTCGGTTTATTTAAAAATATACAAAATCGAAGTAAAAATTATTTGATTTGGTTCGGTTCGTATATATATATATATATATTTAAACCGAATTGAATGGAACAGAACTAGTTCAGTTTGGTTTAAAATTTCGGTTTGAGCTATAGATGAGCTTTTTAATGAGCTTAATTTTAATACAATGAAATTGGACCTAAATTAAGTTAAAAAAAACTTGTTAAGAGTACACATTTTTCAAGATAAATAAAAATTCAAATGATAATAAAAAGTCATAACAATTAACAACAAAGTAGTAAAATATTAAATATCCATGAAAATTTTAAAAATGGCAAAGTACAAACGCGAAAACATGAAGAATTTTCTGAAAAATATAAGCAGCAAATGAAAAAAATATCAATATGATCCAAGTTTTAGCTTTTCTAATCTTTAAAATTTAATTGCCCGTCAAATTCAAAGAACACAAAAGTACAATTAATCAACAATATGTTAAAAAATTAATTTAATTGCCCAT
Organism: Mallotus japonicus; assembly: GCA_949634005.1. Lineage (NCBI taxonomy): Eukaryota > Viridiplantae > Streptophyta > Magnoliopsida > Malpighiales > Euphorbiaceae > Mallotus > Mallotus japonicus. Next base: position 11,968 of record CATIWK010158341.1, read on the forward strand.
CAAGTAAATCATATTAAAAAAACAGTAAAAATTTCTAAAGCAAAGCAAAAAATTTATATACATACCTTCAAAGAATTGTTTAATATTAAAGGAGGTAGGGATTTGAGGACTAAATGAGGTAATGATTTGAGGAAAAAGAGTGAAATATATCGAAATTAGGTGAAGAGGAGGCAAAAAAAAAAAAGAGCGCAGGAGAAGAGAGAAACATTAGTGAAATTTAGAAGAATTAGGTTAAGAGTATTATTAATATATATATATATATAAACCACCGAACCGAACATATTTCGGTTCGGTTCAAATCAAAATTTAAAAAATTATAGAAAAATTAAACCGGTCCGAATTGAATAGAGTCGGTTCGATTTTCGGTTATTTTTGCTCACCCCTATTGGCACCAACTACTCGTTCTCCCTCCATTAATGTTTTTAGTACACGCGTCATCCTTCCATTTGCCACTCGACTAGAGCCTATAACAATTTCGCGTGCATGCCCTTAACCATTTTGCTGTTGCACCTCATGAAGAAGTTAAGTGATGCTACAGTTGTCAGAGATTGAAATCCCAACATGTATTCACAATCAATGATTCAAGATCACTCATCATGACAATCACAAAATCTGACGGATCATATCAATTTACATGCATCAACACTCTAGTCTCCCTTGAAAATATACATAATTGGCCGAAACTTATAGTTTAATCCTAAACTTTAGGACACCCCCTTAATTTCTATTATTTTTTACAACATTTTAAAATTTTTATTTGCAATTTATTTCACTTTTAAATTTATATTTTCAAATTCTATTTAAGTTTCATTATAACATAATAAATAAATATTCAATTTTAAATATTATTAAAAAATTTAAAATAGTAAAATAAAATTCGAATTAATAAAAATAACATTAAAATTAGAATAAAAATAAACAAAATTTTATTCAATTATAATATTTTTCAAATTAAATTTTATTTTCAGTATAAATGAATTTTTTCATATTCTCAACAATTATCCATTTGTAAAAAATGCTGATTTTATGTATAAAAAAGTTAGAGGATTAAAAAAAATAGGTTAACTGAAAATTAAAGATTTAATAGATAATAACAAAAGTTGAACGGTATTATAAAGGTAATAAAATAAAGTTTAGTGACCAAAGTATGCATTTGGCAAACACAATTAATTCAGATGCTTTGCAGTGTTTCAGTCTCTTTCTGTCAGTAAAACTTAATTTTATTTTTGTTCCAACTTTGTCTCGCTGAAAATGGTTTCAGCTTTGTTCGATATAAGGGTATTTTGGTCATCTAAATACAAGTGTTACTTATGATCTTCTCTGCTCTAATGGCGAAGGGAGTTTGGTTAGGGTTTAGAGAGGGTTAAAAGAGAAATGGAGAACTCATGGCAGCAAGCATCCATGACTGCCATGGCTGCTGATTCTTCTACCTCGCATGAAGCTCGAGATCAGGTACTTACTCATTTCAGTTCACTTAGTTTCGTTAAGATTTTTAACCGGTAGATATTTCACAATGTTGTTTTGGTGCTTGATTCTGGTGAATAAGAAGTGAATTTGGTGTAGCATTAGGTTTTTATTGTGGTGGCTTAGCTTAGCTTAGCTTAGCTCAGCTTGTGTAGTGTTAAAATTATTTTCAAAGCAATAATAGCTATTGCTGTTTGCTGCATTTTAAGTAACAGGTCCATTTCCTGTGGCAAAAATACATAGGTTCTGTTGCGTGATTGTTGCATGGTTGACTTCAGAAATTGGTAATGAGGAAGGAGACTGGATGAATGGGTTTTTAATAATTTTTCTTTTTGTGTTTCACTATTTAGTTTAGGCTAGCAATAGTCAAAGTGCAGGGAATTTTTTAATATTCGGGTTTCAAATTTTGGTACTGTTAATGAGCTTGTAATATGGCTGTGTGCTGGTTGATGCGAGTGAGAGTTTTTGTAGAAGGAAATTGGCTATTGGTTCTGGCATGTATTTTGGTCGTATTTGTGTGATTCATGGACAGGATTGTGTATGGGAAAACCATTGAATTATTTTTCTGGAAAAAAACCCACCGTAGTTCACTATTTTAGTGCTTTGATCTTGTATTCACGTGGGATTGCATTTCCCCAGAACCAAGCAATGCATGTAGGTTATGAATGATCAAGCTACTGCAATTTACCTCCTCAGATGAAATATGTCTGAATGCTAATAATTATTTTTTCAAATGGGGAAGCTTAATCTTTTGTGTCAGATGAACTTGCAGAAGGAAAAACTTATTTATATCTTTAAAAATTGATTTGTTCTCACCTATGACTATTAGTTTGTCTACGATGTCTTTTTCCTTTCTAAGTATTGCTATTTGTGATTCAGAATGTGCAAATGCATTAATAATCTTTTTGTTTTTACTAATTGATTTGAATAACTATGTGCCAGGAGTTATCATTTTGATTTTCTTTTTGCTTTTGTAGATGGATAGAAACTCATGTCAATATTTTTATTCACATGCTGGACAAGACCTGAGAGCGCAAGTGCATGGAAGGATGTCAGATCCCGCATTTCCCAAAATTGCTAATCTAAGTTCCTCCAGCTCAAGCCACACTGACTTAAGCAGTTCATTTCTAGCTCTCCTATCTGGGCCTGCATCTCTTTTACAGTTTGATTTCCAGGAATTCTCAAATTCTAAACCGTTCAATACCTCTGTTAAGCTGCCTATTGAAACAGGTAGTATAGCTGTTAGTCCCACTGGAAGTCAGGTTCCTCCCGCATCTAGCGAGCAACTGTCAAAGAATGGAAGCTATCAATACATGCAAAGTAGAGCAGATCTTTGTCCAATTATTTCATCAAAAGCAGTTTCTAGTTCTAATTGTGGTAGCATTTCAGTATTTCAAAATGATTTTCCAGCTGCAAACATCAGTCTTCAGGGTTCAGACCTGGGTAAAACAGTTGGTCTTGATGCAGTTCTTGTTAATGAGAAATCAAAAGATTTTGCATCTCTAAGAGGGGATTGGCGGAGCACATCTATTGGAAATGCTGTGAAACACCAGAATGTGAACAATCAAGTACCAAAAAAATTGCCATTAGAAGCAGAGTCTTCTGCTTCTAATAATTCATCTAATTCTCCAAGTGGTTGTCCACGTGTGTTTTGCATGGATAGAAGTAAGTTCCTGACATGTGTCTCTCCATGCTTTTATTGTTAGCTGACTGATATCAATTCTAGGTGTTAATTGCCTGACATTTGTAATGGATTAAACTGAAAGGTGGAGATTTACTACTAAGCAACACAGGACTTCTTGGCATTCTTTGCTCATGTCATTGCTTCCACATGTCTGTCTCTAAATTCTGTGAGGTAACTTCTGCTAAATTTAGTAAGAATATGGTGCTTATTAAACTTTGTATGGATTTCTTACAGGGTCAAATCATTTGGCATGTCTTTGTGCTTTGAAGCTTATTTACTTGTTTTTATCTTACAGCATTCAGGATTATGGAATGTTAATCCTGGTAATGCTATTCGTATGGACAATGGAGAGACAATCGCTCAGTGGCGCAAGATCTATTTCCAGAAATTTGGGGTAAGATGTTCACATTGCACTCTCTTATCGTCTCTTGAAAAGTATATTTTTTTCCTTACTTTTAAACACATGCATGTGCCTCCAAATCCATGTGTTCAAGAACATCTATCAGTTAACTGCATGTAAACTTAGAAGGCTCTATGTGTGCTAATGCAGATAATTTGGTTTGTGTGTGTGTGTTCGTGTTGTCATGTATAGTAAGTAAAATTGCTTACATTGTGTATATATCGTTTTATTCTATAATCATGGTAGGAAAAAAGTCAACTTTATTAAGTGAAAAGGAATTTAATGTCTTTTCCTGTGATTACTTTGCTTCTTTGTGTTTCATCCTCTCCACTTTTGGTTGAGTTCCATCACTACAACCAATTTCTTGAAATTCTTTTTTTGGTTCTTAATTGCCAAAGCCTTAGGGATAGCCACTGCCCTGTTGGATGTCTTGGATTGAATTCTGTCAATAATTGTATGTTGCTTCTTTGCAAGATAAAATGACATTTGGAACTTTAATGACAATTTTTTAAAAGCAAAATGGAAAAAGGAAACACTTTGAATGCAAAAAGTTGATGCCATCAAGAGTTTGAAGGACTGGTTTGTTGGTAAGAAGGTCTAGCAAACTAGCAGGTTGGCATAATTAATTGTTCGTTCCCTGTTCCATGTTCAACTTTTCGTGCCAAAATTTGTATGCAACTTTATTTACATCTATCTATGTGTTTACATTGGCACTCAAATAGGTCTGCTTCTTATTATATTGATGCGATTGAACTTTAGTTTTTATTCTACACAGTAGCTTGTCATAGCCTGGATGGTGATGTTTCTTATTGGCATGTGTTTGAAGCAACGAGAACTCTGGATGGTGATGTTTTTATGATGCTTTAGATTAGGGTTCCAGACGATCAGAGTGGGTGGGACTGGCCTGAAGGATTGCAATTGACTGCTAGTTTGATGAGGTCTGGTGTGTCTATGTACAACATGCCCAAGAATTCTGACGGCACTAATCTGGTTGGCCCTTCTGAAGCTTTAGCAGGGTCTGGACGACCTTTAAGTAATATTGTTTCAAAGAATTTTCTTGCGGACTGGAATCCGGTTACTGATGCTTTACATGATAAACAACAAAGAAATGGCCAGGATGGTAACAATTTTTATCTCAAAGGTCTGGTAGGAACTTCGCTAAGCAATTCATGCAATGTTGGGGATAACCGTGTGACTGATTACTCTATCTCTAGGCGCCTGACAATGCCAAATTTTGCTGCCAGAGGACCAGAAAATGTATGTCAGTCCATGTTTGGTATTTTGAAGAGCGGAAGTTTGACAACTACTCTTCCTACTTTGCAAAATTGTAGAACCCTAGTTAAAATTTCTGATGCTGGCAGAGGTAATGATGCACCGGATAATGCAATCATGGACAAGGATACTTCTTCTTCATGCATAGAGTTGAAGCTTGGACAACCCTATCAGCATAGTCAATCTCAAGGAATTCCAGTTCTACCAGTAGTAGGACAGCAGTTCTACAATACACTTGTCAATTCGAAGAAGTCATTTTCCCGAGAGCAGCCAATTCATAATGGTGCAGTGTAACATTTTTTTCTGCTTAACTAATTACCTATATCATGTGAATTAGCCTATATTACCATATTTGTCTTTTTATTGCTTGACTGAGCTATCAGTTAACTATTTTTACCTTGAATCATACAGTAAACAGTTGCCAGAGAGAGGAAGAATCAAGTCAATCCCTTGATCATGCTGCTGGCCTGTCCAGTTCTATCACAAGAAGGGAACAAGACTGGTTGAGACATGGGAAGTGTGCAATCAATAAAACCCTCAATGCTACTGGACTAGAAAAACTTGATGTGGCCAAGATGTCAGTGGATTCACCATTTAAACTCTATAGTTTGCCTGAGGAGAGGATGCATTCTAAACCTGCTACTAATTTTCTCAATGTCCATGAGTACATTATGCCTGAGAAGAGACATTGTGACTCTCATCCTGTCAAGATTAACCCTATTATTCCCTGGAATGGTAGCAATGGTTTAGATAGGCAGTGTGTCGTCCCTGATTCAAGTTTTCTCAAACCTGCAGACAATGTTGACGAGGTTGGATCTCTTGCTAGTAGCTCTTACATTGAAAAAGCTTCGGGATCTAATATGCACAAGTGGGTGGAAGATTCAAGCTCATATACTGGACTTGTACGTGGTTCCACTTATTCTACCTTTCCACTTGTGCAAGACAAAAAATGTTTGCCACATCACTCGTCTAATGTGCCACCAGATGTATCTAATGCTGCAAACTTTTCCAACTGTCTTGAGAAGGTTCCTTGTTTTGGAAGCAGTGGACTGGTAGATCATGCATTCCTTAGATCTATGGCACCCATGGATTCCAGGCAAATTTTGTCATCACAGGCAGTTCCAATAGTTTCTTCCCCATGTACTTCATCCTGCATTCCTGGGCTAACTTCATCGATACAGAAGCAACAGGGAATTTGTATGGGCCCTCATTTGCATGATGATCATCTAAGATTGCTAGCACTGGGTCAGTTATTGGACTTATCCAAGCAACAACATGCAATGTCTTCCTTTGGAAAGAACGCAGAACAAGGCAACTGTAGTTATTCTTCGAATATCAGGGTACAGCATTCTTTTGTTGAACCGTCAATATCTAAAGAACATAGGCATGTGCCTAAGCTTACTGGGAAACAGGAAATTTCTGAAGTTGCAATGAAATCAGACCAATCTGGTCCTGCAAGTGAGATGGCTAATGATGGTGATAAGTCCACATCTGTGACAGGCAAGTGTACTGGGCTTCTGTAACTGTTGATATGATATGTTTGCTATAACCTATTTATAGAGTCCCATTCTGAACTAAGTGTGGAATTCTCTTGTTGTCTGGTGGATGCCCAGATGGTGGATTCTTAATGGAACTTTTGTCTTCATCCAGGTATGAACAGGTGGTGCAATTATTCAACATTGACAGAAGGTGTGCCATTCCAGTGTAAAGAATGTGGCGTGCAATGTCAACTTTCTCAGACTCTTCAAAATGAGCAGTCCTCTTTGAGGTTAGATTGTAGAATGACCTATAGGCCTTGACCCTTTTTTTTTTTTAGCATTTTAATTTTCTTGAAAGTTATCATTGGTTATAATTTGTATCCCTTTTACACCTGATATCTTTGTAAGTCCTTTGTTAATATTGTTTGTTTTAATGAAAAATTTGGTTTAATGATGTTGGTTTAGACAACGCTTGCAAGTGAATAGGTGAACAAGCTTTTACAAATTATAATAGGCTTTGATATTTGAAGTAACAGAACCTTGTAGTTAAATTTATTATGTCTCCTTACCTAATATGTATTGTTTGATCCAATAACGCAGGCTTGGTAGATGTCAAATTCACTCAAATGAGCATGAAAACTGCTGTCAGAGAACACTTTATTTTCAGTACAACTGCAGCTGTGCTGCCCACACAAAAAATAATTCAAGAGTTGGAAAGCCTACTAATACCTTGAGAGAAAAAAATAGAAGCATGAGTTGTAAAAAGCCTATGTTAATTGCTTCACAATTTGCTCAAGATCACATGGCTCCAAAAGTAAATGCAGTTTCCTTTGATCAATATGGAATGTTGAAGGAGCAACTACCTAAGAACATTGCTTTTGATACTTCTCAGTGGAAAGATGTGCCAAGCAAGTTAAAAAGGTTTTGTCAAGTAGGATGTACAAAACAACCAACTGATGCATCAGATAGAAGAGAACACGAAATAGGTCAGCTTGAAGAGAATGCTGAAAAGTGTTCTGATGGAGCCGTTCTCACAGCAGACTCCTTGAAAGAGCAAGACATGTCTAATATTTCTTCTGGCTGCTCTACGCCCGCTGTTACTCAGGCGCCCATTGAGGTTACCAATGTGGAGTTGTCAACTCTTGTTGGGAATACTGGATATGTAAATAATTTTGTAGTTGATGAAGGGTCTGGTATTGATAAATGCTGGTCATCGGATGATGCCTTTGAAAGTGACAGAAGTGCTGACTTTTATGGTTCCACTTGTAAGACAAACCCAGGATCTTGTAATGTTGCTGTTAATAAATCATCTCGTAGTCTTCTTGATGAGGTTAAGCTCATGGATTCCTTGACATGGAAGAAAGGCCGAATTCAAAAACAGAATGGGATTACTACTGCTCATGGGAAAACCAATCAGTCACAAGAGTCTGACGGAGGCTTGAAACCTAGGAAGAGAAAGAGAGAAATGAAACTGGTCTTAGATGCACCACCAGGAAATGCAGCCCCTGTGCTACATTATAAACATCCTGAGTGTAATGGGACTGCTGATTGGCCATGTTTATCCAAAAGTGGGCAAATGGTTTCATCTGGCCCAAAAACAAATCAGACATCTGGTCCTCACTGTCTTAAAATAAATCCTAAAAATGGAAACTCTATGTTCTCTGTCACCAAATCAATATCTCGTAAAAGAGATATTCACAAGCATTACGATGAAGGAGATGAGGAAGATAGTCCTGGCACAGAAATAAACCATAATGATTTTTCTTGTCAAATCCTTGAGATCTCAGGCAAAAAGAAATTCAGAAGCAGTGGGACTGCTGACCTCTGTATGCAGTTAAAGAGGCAAGAATCCACCCAGGCAGCTGGTGAAGAAGCAGTGGCGTATACATCACTGCATTGTATCAAGGCATCTTCTACTCAGCAGGTGAATCTTTGTCATCGGAAAGCAAAACCTGTTGTATGTGGGAAGTATGGTGAAATAATCAATGGGAACTTGATTGAAGATGTGTCAAAGCCAGCTAAAATTCTCTCTCTTGATAAAGTTCTTAAAACTGCAAGAAGATGTTCACTTCCCAAAAACCGTAGACCTGGACTAACTTCTTTAAAGAAGATAAGAACAGACTGCAGTTGGAGCTATGCATGCTTTGATAAATTCTCCAATTTGACTAAAGAGAAAGAACATGAGAGCAATGATGCTTCATTAAGTGAGGATATGAATACTCACACTTATCTGAACGAAAAGAACAAGTCATTTGCCAAAGATGACGTGCAATCTGCTAACGAGTTTTCAACGCTAGACAAAAGTGAAGGTAAGAGTGCGAGAGATCATATAATACTTGATACTGATGCTCGTGCTCAGTCAAAACGAAAATATAAGGAAACTCGCAAGCGCAGCCTTTATGAGTTGACAATTAAAGGTAATATACAAAATTTCTTTTTTTTTCTTTGAACGGATTTCTTTCAAGTAATTCACATATTCCTCTCAATTCGGTTGGAGGAATGATCTGACTAGTCGTGCCAGTTGTTGCTAAAGTAAAGCGGAGAATGCTTGCTTGTTGAACTTTCTGAAATAGTCAAATATCACATGTGGATTATGGCAATTCTTTATAATTGGGACCTTGCTGTCAGGCCTTGCATGTGTATGTTTATGCACTGACAATTTCCAATTTTGCGTGCATGTCATATGTATCTGATGAGATAACCAAATGCTGGTTTATCCTGCATATGGCACCTCTGCAAAAAACTTAAATCAGTAGAAGAAATTCTATTCAAATTTCGAGCTGAGAGTTGTTCTCATTTTTTTGCTTTTGTTTGTGCTGGGGGGTTTGTGTGCGAGCTTAAATGTCAACCAAAATTTATTTGATATAGTTATGCAATAAAAACAGGTACTACTGATTTGTGATTATTTTTTGGGAGTCTAGGCATTAATATCATTTTGAAGAGTAGTTGGATCTTACTTGCAGTATTCAATAGTACTGTGTTTTTTAAGTGAATTAATGGCTAACATTTGCTACAGTTGCACTATCCACTGGGATGGCTTTATGATCATTCATTCATTTTAGGAAAATTGATTTAATTGCCAAAAAGTCTATAAAATGCACCGTAACTCTTCATTTTAAAGAAAATGTTAGCTTCTGAGCCTTTCACCAGCTCTACTTTATTCTAATTTAATCTTTTTTTTTTTTTTCAGGAAAGAATTCTAGTCCTAAATTGGTTTCCCAAAAGAAGACTTTTAAATATGTTCCAAAAATGAAGCTGGGGAAGATTTTGAAGAATTCTGATAAAAGTCACATTTGTGAATCACAGAAAGTTGATCCCGGAAGGTGAGGAAGTGGATTGATAATAATAGATTGATTGCTCTAATTCTTCTTGGTCTTATATTCAGTGCAGGATCAGAAATTTAGTGAAATTTTATTCTGCACATCTTTTATCAATCGCAGTGATGCTTCAGTTGCAAACAATGATGTTAATTGGTTATGTACAGATGTGCTAGAGAACGAAACCACCTGTCAATCAAGGATATAGATTCATTCTGCTGTGTTTGTAGAAGCTCAAACAGAGATGAAGTTAATTGCTTATTGGAGTGTGGCCAATGTTCAATCAGAGTACAGATTTGATAATTATTTTTTTCTTTCCAGTTCCTGTTTCATCCCAATGGTTATGTTAATATTCAGTCACACTGATGAGTGTCTCAATGAGTAGGTACATCAGGCTTGCTATGGCGTTCCCAAAGTGCCTAAAGGCCACTGGTATTGCAGACCTTGTAGAACCAGTTCAAAAAATATCGTAAGTAGTTTCATTGAGTAGTTTAATTCATATAAATATATATTGGTCTAGTTCATAATGAACTCTCAAATATGCATTTATATTTGTTGTTTTGTCGATCAATTTACTTTTTTGGTGCTGCGATTTGCACTTGATCACTATCAGTGTTCTTGTGAATCTCTATATATATTTGTTTAGTCCATGATGAACTCTTAAATATGCATTCATATTATTTGTTTTGTCAATCAGTTTACTTTTTTGGTGCTGTGATTTGCACTTAATCACTATTGATGTTCTTGTGGATCTCTACCCGCTTTCTTGTTCTGCGTTAATCATTGTGAGGCTTGCTATTGCTGAGCACATCACAGGCAAGCAAGTAAACTTTAGAAAGCTATAGTCTGCAGTTCTTCAAAAGGACAATAAACAGAAAAACAAAAGAGTCATAAGAAGGCTTAATATCCTCATTGGTCTGACCTTTTAACTCTCAACTTAACTCCACTAAGCCCTAAACTACAGTTTTGGATAGATGTAGAGCCAATAAATCGTCTTTTACCACTCTTTTCCAAGTGAGTCTAGGCCTACATCTGCTTTTCTTCATCCTGGCCTACATCTGCTTTTCTTCATCCCTTCTACCCTAATATTATAAATTCCTTCTGACAGAGGCATCTGTATTCTACGGTTCACATATCTGAACCACCTCCCTAATATGCTAACTGCAGATTCTATCCATTCTTGTATGCCCACACATCCATTTTAACATTCTTATCTCTTAAACACTGATCTTAGAAGTCTGTTGCTTTGCTTTTTCATTGCCCAATACTGCTGCCATACAACATGGTAAGCTGTAATACTATGCGGTAGAACTTGCCTTTTAGTTTATTAGGAATTTTGCAATCGCATAAAACTCCCACCATATTTCTCCACTTCATGCATCCTACATTAATCCTATGGCTAATGACTTCTTCTCTTCTCTAGTCTTCTTGGAGAATAGAGCTAAGTATCTAAACTGTGTGCTATGGGACACTGCTATCCCATCTAAGGTAACCTCTCTACTTTCATTACTTCTGCCATCCTTAAACTTACAATGCGTATATTCAGTCTTAGTACTACTTAGCATAAAGCCTTTTGATTCTAGATTGCTACTCCAAAATTCCAACTTCCTACTAACTCCTCCAATCTCATCTATCAACACGATATCGTTTGCAAACATCATACACCAAGGAATGTTCTCTTCTATATGATTTGTCAATTCATCCATGAATGAAGTAAAAAGGTAAGGGCTCAAATGCAGATTTTTGGTGTAGCCCTATTGAAATATAAATCATTCATTATAGTTCATTTAAAAAAAAAAAAAAAAAAAAAAACTCTCGTCAGCCTTAGAATATTAACCTCTAGGAACAGTAGTCAGTCTCTATAGTTTCGCTTGCTAGTGTATAATTTAGAATTATGACAGGTTTATTCTGTAGCTTTGCAGTGCACCTGAACTGTGCTAGCCAACTCTCTCACTAGATGTATGCTTATTAACATTGTTTTCACCATATGTATCTTATGCTTGTAAGGCTTTTCTTGCTTTAATTTAATGTATGCAGGTTTGTGTTTTATGTGGTTATGGTGGTGGAGCTATGACTCAAGCACTTCGGAGTCGTGCAATTGTGAAAGGCCTTTTAAAAGCTTGGAACTGTGAAACAGAGTGCATGGCTAAAACTGCGATTTCTTCAACTGAAAATCTGCATGATGAATTGAGCATGTTGCATAGATCAGGACCTGCAACTGAAAATAGTTCATATCCTGTTCTAAGACCCATAAACATTGAGCCATCAACTTCAACTGTTTGCAATGTGGATGTGCAGAATCAACTGGATATTTTGCAAAATTACTCTCGCCATTCTATTCGTCTACAAGTGACTAACAGTATTACGGCTGGAACACTTGATTCAACGGTTAAGCAGTGGATTCACATGGTTTGTGGCCTTTGGACTCCTGGGACACGATGCCCAAATGTGAATACCATGAGTGCTTTTGATGTCTCAGGTGTTTCACATCCTAGAGCGAATGTGGTAAGTAAATAAGTGATAGTTGAACTGATAAAATCTGTATTGGCATGTTACTAGTAGTTGCGCTAATGATCAAGTTTCTTCCTTGTATTTATTTATTTATTTATTTTTGGGTTATAATTCTACTATGGTTGCAATAGATGATAGGGAACTGGTAAAATGAAATAATGGTTATTGGTCTCTGACTGCTTGAGCCAAAGTTCAAGGCCTTGCATGATTATTTTGTTATGATAATTGTTAGCTGTTGATGTATGGACAGATGACTTGCTGTGTATTTTAACCAAAGCATAAATTTCTATATCAGAAAACAAGGGATGAGTGTAGTATAATAGTTTTTTTCCCTTATAAATGTGCAGTTGCATTATGCCTGGTATTACATACCATTGTGGAAATTTCATGCCTACTATGTTAAATGTAAAAAAGAAAACTATCCAACTTTCTCTAAAATTCATTTTGGAAGAACTACTGGATTCTTTTGTCAACAAGGGACAGAATTTGAAATCATACTTATCATCTGCATTTCATAATATTTTCAATTTTTTAACCATTGTAATATTCTGGTAGTGATTTGCATCTGACTGTTCTTTTTATGCAGGTATGCAATTTGTGTAATCGTCCAGGTGGCTCATGTATACAGTGCAGGGTTCCAACTTGCTCTATTCAATTCCATCCTTGGTGTGCTCATCAGAGGGTCTGTTTTTCCTTTGGAACCTTTCTGTGTGTTAATACTTTTGTAGTCTTTCATTTATTGTTCATATTCAATTTACTTTTCAACTGACTGATTTTCGTCCACAATTTTGCAACCAATTAGGACTTCCAGTGTATGTTAAGTTAAATCATAAATGAGATGTAGAAAAAAATTTAACCTTTTTGCGAAGATTGAGAATGCTCCATATGATTGTTAGTGATAGCATGAGTCACAGGTTTCTGCTATTCATATCAATTAAGTACCTGCCAGAGCTGCTGAAGATGGTTACTTGAACTTTGAACCATTTTGATTTCTTGGAACCATGCCACTATTCAGTTGAGAAAAGAAAACTATGCTACTGTTTAAATAGGGATCGTTATAGCTTTTCCTGAACTCTTATTTTGTGCTATATGTGTGAAGCAAAATGAATTTGAGGTTCTGTGATATCTCAAATTATCTTTAAAGCACATACGGTCTTTCTGATAATGAATTGCTGGACCTTTCATGTTATCTGCCGAGAATGGCTTTGTTTTTGAACATTTGGGGGAACTTCCAATATAATCTAGGTGCCCATATTGTTTTTATAAATTCTTGCATCTGTCAATGCCAACGCATATATGCAGCAGTTAATTATTGACATGCTGACCTTAAAAGTGAATCATATGTTTGTTTGTTTTTTTTTTTCTTGTCAAATAAACTATGAAAGAGTTTGCTTCCATGCCTGTATGAATTCAGCCTTTTCTATGTGAACAAAAGTGTTGTTCACAACATTTTGATGGTGTAGTGGGCATGAGACAACCACTTTTGTCTTGTTTTATTTCACGTTCAGGTTTAGCAGCATATGCAGCCAAAGCTTTCATGAATTTGGAAGTTCCATGTAGAAATGATTAATTGTGTTATTTATCATTAGTATTCTGTGTGACTTTCTTTTTGGTCTACTGGTTGTAGGGTCTGCTGCAAAGTGAAGCTGAAGGAATTGACAATGAACATGTTGGCTTTTACGGGAGATGTGTGTTCCATGCAGCATACCCAACAAATGAATCCATATCTGATGCTGCCACCTTTCAAGTAGGTTATTCAGCAGAAAAAGAAGTAAGCTGTGCCAGGACTGAGGTAATCCTAAGTATTCCCCCATTTTTTTGCCTTTCTTCTTCATAATTTACTTATTTTTGGGGATGAAGAGGGGTGGTGTTGTAGGTATGAGCTACGGTGGATGGACAGTTGCTTGCATGAAGTTAACATTTGAACATAGCAATAAATTTTTTTTCCATTTTATTTTGTTCTAGGGCTATAAGGGCCGCAAACGGGATGGCTTCTGGCATAATAATAACAGTCAATCAAACGGAAAGGGTGGATGCCTTGTTCCTCAGGAGCAGGTCGATGCTTGGATTCACATTAATGGACAGAAGTCATGTGCCCAGTGGACCTTGAAGCTGACAATGTCAGAAAAGGAGTATGATTGTCGGGTTTGTCAGCTATATGCATAAATGAGTTATCTTGTTTCAATAAATTCACCAAAGATGAATTAGTTTGCATTGCCATAGATACTTAGGTTTCTCTTTCTTGCAGAAAGAATATACCCGCTACAAACAAGGAAAGGGTTGGAAACATTTGGTTGTTTACAAGTCTGGGATACATGCCCTTGGCCTTTACACATCTCGATTCATTTCTCGTGGTGAAATGGTTTGGCCTTTCTTCCTTCAAGTCATGGAAGTACCAATCTATCTGTAATGGGATAATGTGATGTACTCTGATGATTTTCAGGTAGTTGAGTATGTTGGTGAGATTGTGGGACTGCGTGTGGCTGATAAAAGAGAAAATGAGTATCATTATGGAAGAAAACTGCAATATAAGAGTGCTTGTTACTTCTTCAGGATAGATAAAGAGCATATTATTGATGCAACCCGTAAAGGCGGAATTGCTCGCTTTGTCAATCATTCATGCCTGGTAATTATCCAAGTCTTCAGCAGGTGTTTTATGCCATTTTGTGGCATTTCAGTTTAATGTTCTAACATGTTGTCAATTTGCTTGACCAGCCAAACTGCGTGGCCAAAGTTATTTCTGTGAGGAATGACAAGAAGGTAACTTAAAGATTTTGTTATTATATATTGCTGTAAGTCTTGTGCACAGGGACGCACTACTTCTGTTTAGTATAAAGCAGCTGTGGTTGTCCATGATGTTTATTAGGACATTTTCTTGGTGATTATGTTTCATTTTGTACGCTGCAACTGAAGTAATACAAGTTTTGTGGTTGGATACGACTCACTCAAATTCAAACTTGTTATTTCATGATGTTGTTCTTTGCACCTTGATCTTCGTTAAGCAATCTGCATTTGCAGGTTGTCTTTTTTGCTGAGAGAGACATATATCCTGGGGAAGAGATAACATATGACTATCATTTTAACCATGAAGATGAAGGTAAGAAGATACCTTGCTTTTGTAATTCAAAAAACTGCAGGCGTTATTTGAATTAATATCTCTATCTATTTCCACTGCTTGTAAGTTGTAAATACATCATTTTTTTTTGGTTGTAAAGATCAACAATCCCATTCGGCCAGTGTCAAATATGAAATATGAGCTGGACCGAGTTCTGGAATTTTATTGTTGTACATACAAGTTGAAAATTTTATGATTTTTAAGCCAGCCAATGTACAGTTTGTTCCACCTGGACTCATCTTCCAGATTGTATCAATCACCTGATTCCGTCAGATTGTATCACTTGTTCGTAGAATTCACTGTTGGAAATCCATGACACAAAATAAAATGATAATAAATAAATCTATGGGAAACTCGATGAAATTGGAACGATGGCTTCCAATGAATAAGGCAAATTACTCATGTTTTGTTGGCTAGCTGATGTGGTGTCTAGAATTAGACAATTACTATAACCATTCTCAGTATCATGGAGGAAGAATCATCAATCTACAACCACTACAGCTGGATATGAACAAAACATCAATTCATCAAAAGCAATAATCCTGGTCCACTCCAGCAACACAAATTTCGCTATCCAACAAGAGTTTATTTTATTTGGAGGTTTTTTTTTTTTTTTTTGTTTAACCTATACCCAATGTATACACAACCACAAATCGATAATTAACATCTGTTCCTAGTGTTCTATCCTTAGAAAATTGGATGATTGGCACAATACCTCAATTAATCATCAAACAGTTTGGCATGTGTGAATTACACACTCGTTTATGCTATAAAGCAGTTACAAATTACGTGTAAATAAAAATGGCCAGCATACGGCAGACTCCTACACTTCTTGATCACTATACGGGCTTTAGCATAATTCAAACAAATAGAGCATTTTTTGCAGATTGTACAGATTTTGATGACATGCACTTTTGCAGCTTCCACTCAAATCCCTTTTATGATCCCCAGTTAGGAATGTTTGCTGTGGCTTCATTCACCATTTTCACCAAAGTTACCTGCCCGGAAATATTTCCTTGTTAAGCTCAAAAAAAAGGAAAAAAGATTTGAAGAGGGTGTTGAAGACAAAGTAACTCCAAAACTCACACCAATGAAAAAGCCAATACCAGTGTTTAAGGTGAAATTTTAAAGGGCTAATGCCACATTGTTTGCATGTGATGTGTGCTGAAAGAAGATGTAATGATTCAAACTGTCATAAGCTGAGATATTCTCCTAAGCCTTGATGAGTAATTTTGAGGGCTGCCTAGACCACACACAAAAGGCTCTCCTCAAAGCTGCTATCAGATTGTGACAATTCTTTTACACTAATAAAAAGAAATAACATCTATGAAATGAATCCACAAATGCTTTACATAATTTTTTTTTGTTTTGCATATATTTGATGTAATGTAAAGTAAGAATCAATTTCATTTTCCCTAATGGCTTAACTGGCATAATGTAAAATGCTACCACTAATGGCAACACTTTGATTGTGTCTGATTGTTTAAGAACTCCCTAACCAATTGGATTTGAAGCTAATGGTTTGTCATATAAAAATGCTCTCATTACTTGTAATGAGCAGGAAAAGCCATCACTAATTGTCTAACCCTCAGCCCCATTACTTCATTGTAATGAGTAGGAAAAACAAAGTAAAGGTGTAAGAACTTCATGTGAAAGAAAAGCAAGTTCCTTCTTTTTATTTAATGCTAAATTCTTCATGTGTATTACTCAGCAACAAATAGTTATATAGAGGGTTGAAACATACCACACTTTCTGGGACACCAGGAGGAGGCAGGAGGAGGTTCCTAGGAGGTGCGACACTATCATAAGATCTTTTGTCAAATCTCCATTCTCCAATCTTTCCATATGTTAGCTTACCCTGAAAATAGAGCAAGAGTGCCATAACAAATGCGCCAATCATTTATCTGAAGATCAGAATCTATTTTTCCCTCATTTGTTTCTTTTTTCTTTTTACCAGAATATTGGACATAACAATCATGTATAAATATCCAGTGCCAATAGATCACCTTCATGTCATAGTCACATCCGTACGTGTAATGAATTATGAACTTGCTTCCGACTTCTGTATCCCAAGGGGGCTGATAAATGACAAAAAATAAAAATTTAAAAAAAGAACTAATAGTAAAGATAATAAGTAACATATGATATCTTGCGAAACATTGGCATAATTGTGATGAATCTATATCATAAGCAATTTAGCAAGATTCAACAATTATTTAATATCTCAAGTAAATATCTGTTCTCCTCCTGAAACATGTGTGTTTAGAAAAGGGAGGAGCTGATCTGATTAAAACCTGAATCATGAAGTCCTTGTACAATATGTTGCCAACACCATGAAGAGCAGATGCAACAGCATAAGCATACCTGTATTTATAAAAGAAATGATTTAAGAAAAAAAGAAGAAAAGAATAGTCCATAATGCACTGGAAGGTCAACAGAGAACATAATTATAAGATCTCACATTTCAAGCACCCAGCCAAATGCTTTGTCCGTTTCAGGATCCTTCTTCATTGCCAAGGAAACATTCATCCATGTGGGAGCAATTTTCTTAAGGGATTCCTATCAGCGTTTGACAGACATCAAGATAACGCTAAGAGCCAAAAGGGAAATACATATTCAACAAGAGCATATCAAAGAACAAACCTTTCCGACAATGACAGGAGAATTTCCAATAGGATCAATGTTAGTTACTGGTCCCTTGTCCTCAGGGAAGTACTTTCGGAGTACTGACTCATACTTCTTAGGTTCAATGTAAAAGAAAGGAAAGGCAGCTCCAAGCCCATCTTTAGACAAGTTTGGTATTGGCTTAACAATAATATGATCCGGCTCTGCCATCAGTATATAACTGGTACATGGTACGAATAGCATACATGAAGTCAAATCTACAGAAATACAGATCAACCTATAAAAAAAGCTAGGGAGTTTATTGCCCATACTCTTCTTTTATGTCGGCTTGTTGAAGCCACTGCACAAATGCCCAAGGTCTGTTGAGGACTATATACCCCTGTCATTGGGAGATAGAAGGTCATTTCTAGTTACAGCCAACAACATAACCTCATTATCTAGTATACATTATGCTTATATTGTGAAAATTCCAAAATAAAATCAAAATTTGTGAACGCAAATCCAAATAAATGCACAAAGCTCTACCAATTGGAGCAGTACATATCCAAAACAATGGTGAAAATTTTGTCAAAATCAACCATTTTCAACTTCTTTAGCAAAGGAAACAACATATAGTACTCAAACTGTTAAAGAAATAATTTGAATTCAAAAACTCAGAAATTACAAAGAAACCAAGATCAAATATGCAATCAGATGATAAAATTGGTAGTAAAAGAGAAAAACCCAGATGAAGTTACCTGATCCATGCCAGAGGGAAGCGGCTGAGCGATGAAAGTGGGGATCTCATGCATGAATTGATCAGGCTTACCAGAGTGCAAGATCCTGGTAAAACCACCCATCTCAGAATTGGGTTGCTTCTTGAACTTTTTAAACCAGTAATACATAATTCTGCACTGCCATGTATTATAAACAGAATCAGAAGCAGTGACTGCAGTGTGGAAAAGCCTTTTCTTGGAGGTTTTGGACCTCTCAAGTGGCATCTTGATGATAGGATCAATAGAAGTAGAAGCGGTAGTAGATGGACCAGGAAGGCCTTGCTTGAGAGGTGCATTAGCAGATATGATAATATTGTAAGTGATGAGTGCCACTGAGAAGCTTATAAGCATTGAGAAGAAGATATTGCCCCAACCCATTTTCACTTCTCTT
>CATIWK010158351.1:0-12200 GCA_949634005.1 Mallotus japonicus
AGTCATTGATAAAAGAAAATGAGAAGCTGAATCATGAAAAGGAGAAATTGCTGAAGAACAAAGATTTGGCTGATAATCAAATAAGTGGATTGGCTAAATCTTTAGAAGCCTTTCAAAAAGATCTTAAAGAGAGGGAGCACCAGGTAATTCTCTCTTACTTCAACTCATCTTTCACCTGTTGCATTGCTTCTTATGCAATAAAAACCATAGTCCCACTTATATAATAGGGACACACACACACATTTATACATTTTTTTTCTCAATTTTTCAGATGCAAGAGTTGAAGCAATCTTGGGAGCTCCAGCGGAAGCAACTGAATGATTGTAGAGTTGAAATCACTTCATTGAAAATGAACATTGAAGGATATCGTTCTGGGAAAAGCCTGATGAATAGTGATATTGATTCCATTCAATCTCAGTCCTTGGAGAAGTACAAGGAAGAAATGCTATCATTGCAGATGGAATTAGAAAAGTTGAAAGCAAAAAGCTCAAAAGTTCATGATTCTGTAGATTCAATTAAAAATCAAGAAGAGTTTCTACAGACTGAAGAGAAAGTTGTTGAGGTAGATAAAGATGAAACTGTAGTATTTCACCCACACGATGCAGTTGGAGTAATAGGCAGTGAAGATGTTCAATCAGTGATCACTGAAAACACTGGTATGCCAGAGGAAGTTCCATCAGATTTACTAAGAAACCATTCAAAGGGAGATCTTAATATTCAAAGCAGTGAAAGAGACTCCAAACAAAATGGTGAACTGCCATCAGAAGACAGCAGGCTACATCTGGAACTGGACAACTCAAATGTTGAAGCTGCTTCTAAGAAGACGGCAAGTTCATATTCTTTGTCTACGAAATTGCATCCTTTTCCTTTGTGGGTTGTCATCTGTGAAATTCCTCGCTCTTTCCTCTGTTAAGTGGGATGGGTTATTGACAGGGCTACCTTTTAATCGCATACTTCGTTTTGGGTTTTGGGTTTTTAGGTGTGGGGGTGGGGATTGTATTTGGTGTTTCTTTTATGCTTTCCTTTACCTGGAATTTCACTTCTATAACATCTTTAATATATGATTCTGCTTTACAGGGTCTAGAAACAATTCAGATCTTGGCAGATGCCTTGCCCAAAATTGTTCCTTATGTTTTAATTAATCATCGGGAGGTTTGCTTTTGATCAACCTTTTCTTCATCTCTGCATTTCTACCAAGAAGACTCTTCTTATGCTGTATTGGTTATTTATGCACAGGAGCTTCTTCCTCTAATGATGTGTGCCATTGAGCGTCATCCTGATAGCAGCACACGGGATTCCTTGACCCACACTTTGTTTAATTTGATCAAACGTCCAGATGAGCAGCAGAGACGGATCATAATGGATGTAGGGTTCAAATGAATTCCTTGAATCATTAGTTACTTTGTAGCATGAGTATATGATTTAAACATAATGGTGAATCTTCTGAGTTTATTTCAGGCATGTGTTAGTCTTGCTAAGAATGTAGGAGAGATGAGAACAGAAACAGAATTGCTTCCCCAATGCTGGGAACAAGTGAGTTTCAATACATATATATATATATTTTTTGGAATCTCCTGTTTCATCTATTATATTCCTCTCGTCTTCTTTCAATTTCTTATTTTGAAGGTTTTTGTGGATTGCAGATAAACCACACATATGAAGAGCGTAGACTACTTGTTGCTCAATCTTGTGGAGAGATTGCAGAATTTGTCCGGCCTGAGATCCGTGATTCTCTAATTTTGTCTATTGTGCAACAACTGATTGAAGATTCTGCAACTGTTGTTCGAGAGGCTGCTGCGCATAATCTGGCTATGCTGCTTCCTCTGTTCCCAAATGCAGACAAATATTTCAAGGTCAGCCTCACTAAACATGCTTCGAGGCAATCATGGAGAAGAATTCTGATTTGACAGATTTGGCTACAATGTAAGCTCTAGAACAGGTTGATGGAACATGGTCTAGGGAATGGAGCCTTTTCCCCTCACCGTAATATGATGACTTAGATGAAGATTAAAGGGATAAAAAACTAAGTTTATCTAATGCATGAATGAAAATTATATTTCTTTGATACAATTAAGATTCTCCAATGCCTTTATTTGTTTGTGATAGGTTGAGGAGGTAATGTTCCAATTGGTCTGTGATCCCTCAGGAGTGGTGGTGGAAACTACACTTAAGGAGCTGCTTCCTGCAGTCATAAAATGGGGAAACAAATTAGAACACATTTTAAGAGCCTTACTTAACCATTTGTTGACTTCTGCTCAGGTATAATTGTTTCTTGAAATTGATTCTTGCTTGTACTTTTATGTGCTTGTTTGTGATATGTTTCTTTAAATTTATCCCAATATTACATTCAGCATTCTCCTCCGCTTTCTGGAGTTGAGGGCTCTGTGGAGTCGCATTTACGTGTCTTAGGGGAACGAGAACGCTGGAATATTGATGTTCTATTGAGAATGTTGATGGAGCTGCTCCCCTTTGTGCACCAGAAGGCCATTGAAACTTGCCCTTTTTCTTCAGATCCAGAGTCTATCGATTCACTTTTCTCTACCACCTTACTTGAGCAGTACTCAAAGTAAGTTCTAGACATCTGTCTGTTTCCTTTATTACTCCTTTTTTCTTGGTGGAAATAACTCAATGCTGTTAAAACTGAAAGCATGTTGCTGGAAATATTTTGCTTATGCGAGATGTAATGTCTTACAACTGCCAGGGGAAATGTTGAATGGTTTGCATTTGAATGGATGCATGTTGATTGCTTTCCTGATTTGGTACAGCTGGCCTGTATGTTACCTCAAAAAGAAGACCATGTAAGAAACAAGATTACCAAGGTAACTTTTTTTTCTTTGAAATAATTGTATGGGATTTAGTTTGCTTGCGTATTGATGAATTTCTCCAGTTCTTCTAATTCAGAAAATATTTTGCAGTTTTTGTTGGCTGTAAGTGATCTCTTTGGCAATCCATATCTGGGGCACATCATGATTCCTGTGTTCTTGCTAGCAGTTGGTGATAATGCAGATCTTAAATTTCTTCCATCTTCCATTCACTCAAAGATCAAAGGTACGAATTCATAAATTTTTAAATTTATTTCACATTAGTTCTTTAGCTAATCATTACACATATGCAGGGTTGAGACCAAAAACTGCTGTGGCTGAAAAGCTCGCTGCAATGTGTGTTCTGCCACTCCTCTTGGCTGGTATTCTAGGTGCTCCCAGCAAGCATGAAAAATTAGCAGACTACTTGAGAAAGCTCCTAGTTGACGGAACAAGTAAAGAGAATCAGTCAACAAAACACACTGTTGATATTATAAATGCTGTCCGGTTTCTTTGGTGTGTGGATGACTAAGTGCCTTTGTTTACCATTGCCTGATTTATAAATGACTAATAGATTTAGGTTTTTTCCGTGATGCAGCACTTTCGAGCAGCACCATGGTATGATATTCAATATATTGTGGGAAATGGTTGTTAACTCCAACGTAGATATGAAAATCAATGCTGTCCATCTGTTAAAAGTCATAGTGAGTTATTCCTTTTCAATGATCAGTTCAAGCTAGTACTGCCATTGTTTTAAATCTCAACTTCCCCTGATGTTCGCTTTCAATTTTTCATTCATTTCAGGTGCCATATGTTGATGCAAAAGTTGCCTCTACCCATGTTTTGCCTGCCCTAGTCACTCTTGGCTCTGATCAAAATCTGAATGTGAAGTATGCTAGCATAGATGCATTTGGAGCTGTTGCACAACATTTCAAAAATGACATGGTATAATGGTTATTCCCTCACATTAGCATCCTTAAGGAAGTTGTTTATGTGTTTTGCTCATCAAATCTTTCATGTTTCAGATTGTTGACAAGATACGTGTTCAAATGGATGCCTTTCTTGAAGATGGATCTCATGAAGCTACTGTTGCTGTTGTACGTGGTTTACTGGTGGCGATACCTCATACAACAGAGAGACTTAGAGATTATATCCTAAACTTTATGGAAAGCTAATTTTGGAGTATTTATTCAATTAGAATTTTGTTCACTGTGCTCTAGCAATTATACCAACGTTAAAATTGCTTGCAGTTTTAAATATGTTATGCCATTGTTTCCTTAACGATGCATACACCTTCTTTCCAAGATTTTTCAATTTACAGCAACACCAGCTTCTGCAAGTGATGTCGTTCGTCGTCGTGAGAGAGCAAATGCATTCTGTGAATCAATCCGTGCACTGGATGCTACAGGTTTGACAAGCTACTTGTTCTTCCAGACTTAAACCAGCACATTCTCATTTGTTTTCTTGTTTTGCTACACTCAAGGACTTAATGGATGAGTTTTATTGAAATGTTATCATGATTTGGACCCACTGTTAATTGTATATAGTTTCTCTTCTGCACGCAAATGCATTCTCACTGTAAAATCAAATACTAGATTATGCTTACTCTCGTCCTTGCATCTTTCAGATCTTTCTGCAACGAGTGTCCGGGATTTCCTCCTACCTGCTATAACAAACTTGTTAAAGGATCCGGATGCATTAGATCCAGCACACAAAGAAGCTCTTGAGATAATAATGAAAGAAAGGGCAGGTGGAACTTTTGAGGCCATCAGTAAGGTGATGGGTGCTCATCTTGGAATAGCATCATCAGTCACCAGTTTCTTTGGAGAAGGTGGGCTGCTGGGCAAGAAAGAAGCTACAGATCCTCTGCCATCAGACCCTGAATCCCCGAAGCCTGCACCACCGGCAGCAGAAGACACAAGATTTAAACGAATCATGAGGGGTAATTTCACGGACATGCTTAGGGGTAAAACACAGCCAAACCAGTAGCTATCTAGTTAAACACGACAAATAGTGCAATGAAATTACTTGGATATCTTCCTTCAATGAAATTACTAGGTTATCTTCTCCGACGTGATTGATTTTTATCCTTGTGTATGGAATGAGTTGTAGTCGCATCAACAGGAGGGAAATTTTCTTATTCCCGTTCCTTTCATTTTTTTTTTTTTTGAAATTTTTGTTGTATAGGAAAATCAAAGTTGAAATAGATTGTACTGAAATTCATACTCTAAGTAGGTACTGTTTAGGAAACACTACTTTCAAAATTTTAATTGTTCTATAAGAAAATATGTGTTCTTTGGTGATCTTTTTGCATTAATAAATTACACCATCAAATTTCTCAGATCTGCTATGCTTATCTGCCTGGATTCTTAGAGAAGCAAATAAGTTCCTGGGTGCAGAAGCAAATTAGTGTAATGAACATGATAAAAATGTCATTTTTATGTACAATGTCTGTTAAGGCACAACAATAAACAACAAAGTCATTTTCCTGGTAAACAACAAAATGTCATTTTCCAAGTACTTTGCTTCGGGCCACAAAGCAGCTAAGCAGCATTATTTTGTTTTCCCACTAGGCAGCATTATACAAACGAGGGGCATGTGACAACCGGGGAAGGGCTGCTTCATGCCTTCCATCTGCTAGTAAATTGATTAATTAGTAAAAACAAAGTATATGCTTTATGAAAGATTGGTCCACTAGATATTGGAGGAGAGAGGATCAAGAAGAAAATGGATTTAAAAACACAAATGCATAGAAAATTACAACATATTCTAGTTATATTCTCAAGATACGATAAAGAAGATTTGGGTAAGTATTGGAAAAAGAAGCAATGAACATTAACTGGCTCCTCCATAGGGAAAAGATGCCCTCAAGTATAGCTTAAAATAGTTATGCAGCCATTTTAGCATGTGGCTCCAAACTATTTTAACACAAGGCAAAACAATGATTTTGCCTCTACCATTCTCCCAAGAGACACTTAAAGATGTACTGTGCTCTTTCTAGTCAATGTGTATTCTCCACCATTTACTTCAATCCAAAGTTCCAAAGAAAGTAACTACATAATAGGACAAATAAATATCTAATCTTCTACCAAACCATCTTTCTATCACTTGTATTGTACCCAAAAAAAAAAAAAAAAAAAAAAAACCACTTCTAAATTTTACTATAAATCACCTTGTTTTCTAACAAGAAGTGCTCTGCTCACAGTTGTTCAAAAAAAGAGAAAATCAAGTGCTGTGCTCACTTTCTTTGGCTATGGCTCCAATTTGTTCTGCTTTTTGCCCAACTTCAACTTTCTTTTCTTCTTCTAATGTGGAACAAAGGGTATCAAGAATTTACTTGCATTCTAACAAGTACATTAGCAAGAATTATGTTGTTGCTTGTTATAATGGAACTAGTAAGGTAATGGCACCTTCAACAGTTTCTAGTGCTACTGGTAGTATTACTCCTCCTCCTCCTAGTACTACTACTACCACCACCGCCACCAACAGTAGTAGTAGTACTAGTAGTGCTGAAAGAACCAGTTTTGGGTTCAAGAATTTGATTGAGACATTTTGGGTTAATGTACAAAGAGCAGAAGGGAGACCATTAAATGTGGAGCTAAATGCACCATTGAGTATAGGGTCAGTGAGTCTTGGAAAAGTGGATAATGTGGCTGTTAGGGTTGAGCTTAGCAATGGGTGTGTTGGGTGGGGAGAAATTCCTGTTGTCCCTTCAGTCATGGCTGTGAATCAGGCATTAGCTCTTGCTAAAGCTAGGGAGGCATGTGAATTCCTTTCTTGCAGCTCTCCTATGATATTGAGTGTGGTGCTTAACGAAATTGGTGCCATTCTTCCGGGAACTGAATTTGCTTCTGTAAGTATCTGCGAATTGGTGCTTAATTTTTGTTTCAAATATCATCCTCTAGTTCTCTTTTGTTTGACCCTTTTGATAGGATCCTGTGACCCTTATTAAGCTCTCTGTATCACTGAAGGTTAGGGCTGGAATTGAAATGGCATTGATTGATGCAGTCGCTAATAGCATTGATGTGCCACTATGGAGACTGTTTGGTGGCATATCAAATAATTTAACCACTTCTATGACAGTAAGTCCCTGATTTTATTATGTTTAATGGGTACTTGTCTTGTTTCTGACCAAGTCTCACTGAATTGCACGTGAACAGATTTCAACAGTTTTCCCAGCAGAAGCTTCTGAATTGGCTTCAAAGTATTGTCAATTAGGATTCAACACCCTCAAGTTTAAAATAGGGAAGAACATAAATGCAGATGTTAAAGCCCTCCAGGCTATAAAAGCAGCTCATCCCCAGTGTTCATTGATACTAGATGCAAACGAGGCATACACTCCTAAAGAGGCCATAGAGGCTCTTCAAAAGTTGTATGGTAAGGCCATATATTTGGTTGAACAAGTGGATTCCAATAACTTCTGTAACTACCCTAAACTATCGTCCTCTTGCAGATTCAGGAATAGCACCTGCTCTCCTCGAGCAGCCAGTTCACAGGGATGACTGGAAAGGTCTTGATCAAGTTAGTAACTTTGCAAGAGGGAAATATGGGATGTCCGTTGCTGTGGATGAAAGCTGCCAAAATTTGATTGATGTTAAAAGAGTTATGAAGGAAAATTTTGCAGATGTAATTAACATCAAACTAGCAAAATTTGGGGTCATGGGTGCCCTTGAAATGATCGAGTTGGCAAGAAAATCAGGCATCAAACTGATGATTAGTAGCACAGTCGAGACTAGACTTGCCACAGGATTTGCAGCTCATCTAGCTGCTGGACTCGGCTGTTTCAAGTAATTGCCCCCTTTCTTGAATTTTTATCACAGTGTGTTGCCTGTTAAATATCATGATTGATAAAATTCCTGGGATCACCTCATGTGCAGATTTGTTGGTCTAGATACGCCATTACTGCTTTCAGAGGATCCTGTGATTTGTGGCTATGAAGGTACATTTGCTTTCGAGCTTCAAAAAAGATTTTTCAGGCTCAACTGGAATTTACTCAATCTGCATAATGTTTGAGCAGTATGCAA
This sequence comes from Mallotus japonicus, assembly GCA_949634005.1. Classification (NCBI taxonomy): domain Eukaryota; kingdom Viridiplantae; phylum Streptophyta; class Magnoliopsida; order Malpighiales; family Euphorbiaceae; genus Mallotus; species Mallotus japonicus. Next base: position 7,826 of record CATIWK010158351.1, read on the forward strand.
CTTTTTAAATGTCAAAACTACGCAGTTGATAATGTCTATTTATTCTGTTTGTAGCTTCTGGTCCTGTTTACAAGTTCTTAAATGCAAGAGGTCAAGGAGGTTTCCTCAAATGGGAATTTAAATCATGGTGAGCTATTCTTCTACTCTTATAATTTTTTCTCATGTGCAATGATTTATACAGATTTCGTAAATACATTACAGCATACCCTTAAATTAAAAGTATTCATATTAAGATATCAGAATTGCAGATGATCTGGATTGAGTAGCTTCAATTTTTTTTTGCAGATGATTCCAATGGGTACTTTAGTTGATCAACACTTGGTTTCATAAATAAAGGCAATAATACTTCTTCAAAGATCCTGCTGTATATTTACGTACCTTCAGGATGTTGCCTAGAGAGTGATTGGGCTGCCAAGCAAAACTAGCAATCTTGAGTTGTAAGCAGAGAAAAAAGAAGGGCTAGATGATAAGCTAATGTAGTGGTTGGTCTCATGATATATTGTATAGTAGACTATTGGAAATATATGTATCTTTTGCATGATAGTTTTGTCCTTTTGCTTCTTAATTGCCCCCACCACCAGATTTGCTGCAAAAACAGGTGCATACAGTTCTGAAGGCTATACAAAAAAATGAACATAAATAACTTCAACAATTCATTTCTTTCCAAATCACTCAATGTTTCTTGATGGGCTTTTCGTCGACTTAAAAGCATATTATCAAATACAGCTATATCAATCTACACCGAGTGATGCAAGGTAGTGGTGAAGGTGAGTCAATATATAACATTATTCTTGGGCTCAGCTTGACTCTGACTTGATCAAAATTCGTCCAGAGAGAATAATTTTCAGTTGACGCACAATCTACCTCGAGAATGCATTTATTATATATAAAAAAATAACTTAAAGAGAAAAAAATTAAGGGAAAAAACACATAAACAACCAAACTAATGCTTTAAAACAGATTAAAAATCTCTGCACGCTAACATAAATTCTTAATCTAATTCCTTATGATCACCTAGTGCATAACAAATAAATAAACTCAAGATTTAATGAAAAATAATAACCTAACACGACTTAAATTATCTTTATGTATGTCCTCGAAAGCCTATTTGTGTTGCTCCCGAATTTTGGCTTCTTCTCCAGGGAGTGAAGTCAACCTCAAAGCCGAAGAGTTCACGCAGGTACTCAGCCGTCTGGTTTTTGATGCGGTTAGCCAATTCTGTAGTCAACATGTCCAACAAATACTCCACATCTAGATACTTAACAGGGTTCCATAACTGCAGTAACTCCTCTGTGCTCATCGGCTTCACAAATTCAGCATTATATGCTTTTCTTGTTTCCTCGTTATTAAGAGCTTTTAGTTCAAGATGCTTCTCAATATAAGTTAGCATCAAAGAGAGGCACTTGGAGGACGCTGGAACAGGTAATGTCACTCCTAATGAATGATCATTCCCGTCGAAAAGGTTCTTCACCATTACCATCTCCATTGCCACTGATTTTTCCACCACGAAGGGCTCCTCGCGGTCTAAGGTCTTGAGAGTAATTGTTTTTGCGGGTTCCATATTTTGATTCTTGAAAGAAAAAACAAGAAAAGGGTTTGTTTTGATGACCGAAACAAGAAGAAGGATGTTGTTGGTTTTGAGTTTAATTTGATGGAGATATTAACCCTAAGGTGGGTATATATAGAAAAAAATATTGAGGAATTCGGGATTTGTTTTAGGAATTTGAAGGATGCTATCTACATTCCATTCTCATAACTTCCTTTTATCATGAATTGATAACTTTAAAATATGCACCATTAACTGTTAATTCCCTTTACAGTTAATTTCATTTTAATGCATTTCTATTAACCTATCTAAGGGTAAGTTAAAGGCCTGTAAAAAAACTTTTTATTGAAAAAAATAAAAACTTTTCATTTTATCTATTGTGTCATCATATATCTTATAATTTGTTTTTCTTTTTATTTTTCTATATTAATAAGCTACAAGTCAAATTTATAAAAAAATATATAAAAATTAATTTAGATGATATTTTTAAAATTAATTTTTATTTCTTATAAAAATTTAATAATATTTTTTATTATTTTTATTTCTTTTATATAAATTTTATTAATTATATTACCAGTTTTTTTTAAATGGTTTCACATTAACAGCTTATTAATTACATTTGTTTATTAAATGGGTTAACATTTTAATTAGTATATCTATAATTGTTATTCCTGTAATAATTACACCATATTTTTTTTAACTCTGATCCAAACGTACCCTAATAATAAAATTAATTAATAAAAAAGTAATCTAATGATCATTTGTCTCAAAATTCGTCCAAAGAGAATAATTTTCAGTTGACGCACAAACTACCTCGAGAATGCATTTATTATATATATATATAAAAAAAAAAAAAAAACTTAGAGAGAAAAAAAATTAAGGGAAAAAAAACACATAAACAACCGAACTAATGCTTTAAAACAGATTAAAAATCTCTGAACGCTAACATAAATTCTTAATCTAATTCCTTATGATCACCCAATGCATAACAAATAAAACAAACTCAAGATTTAATGAAAAATAATAACCTAACACGACTTTAGTTATCCTTATGTATGTCCTCGAAAGCCCATTGGTGTTGCTCCCGAAGTTTGGCTTCTTCTTCAGGAGTGAAATCACCCTCAATGCCGAAAAGTTCACGCACGTGCTCGACCGTCTGGTTTTTGATGCGGTTAGCCACTTCTGTACTCAACATGTCCAACAAATACTTCACATCTAGATAATTAACAGCCAACAACAACTGCAGTAGTTCCTGTGTGCTCATCGGCTTCACAAATTCAGCGTTATATGCTTTTCTTGTTTCCTCGTTATTAAGAGCTTTTAGTTCAAGATGCTTCTCAATATAAGTTAGTATCAAAGAGAGGCACTTAGAGGACACTTCAGTAACAGGTACTGTGGTCAATACTAATGAATCATCATTCTCGTCGAGAATGTTCTTGAATGTTACCATCTCCATTGCCACTGATTTTTCCACCACGAAGGGCTCCTCGCGGTCTGCGGTCTTGAGAGTGATTGTTTTTGTGGGTTCCATATTTTGATTCTTGAAAGGAAAAACAAGAAAAGGGTTTGTTTTGATGATCGAAACAAGGAGAAGGGTGTTGTTGTTTTGAGTTTTGAGGGAGATTTTAACCCTAAGGTGGGTATATATAGAAAAAAAATCTTGAGGAATTCGGAATTTGTTTTAGGAATTTGAAGGATGTTATGTACATCCCATTCTCTAGTAGGAATCATAATTTAATTAATTACTAGAACAAAAGGAACAGAATTAAGGGTGCGTGCATGTCTTTTTCCTAATCCAACTAGGAAAAAACAATTGATATTTGCATTTTTTATAATAATAATAAAGAAGAAAAAATTTTAAATCAAAATTAAAGAAAGTTAATTATTATTACTATAATGCATTAATATCGATCTTTTATCCTTATTTGGAATAAATAAAATATGCATTATTAACTGTTAGCCCCCTTAACAGTTAACTTTATTTTAATACATTTCTATTAACCTATTTAGGGGTAAATTAAAAGCCTGTAAAATAAAACTTTTTATTGAAAAAATAAAAACTTATCTTTTTTCTAGTGTTTCATCATATATCTTATAAATTGTTTCTCTTTTTTATTGTTCTATATATATTTATAAAAATACAAGTTAAATTTATAAAAAATATGTAAAAATCAATTTAGATGTTTTTAAAATTAATTTTTATTTCTTATAAAAATTTAAAAATGCTTTTATTTTTTATTATTTTATTTCTTTTATATAAAATTTATTAATTATATTACCAATTTTTTTTAAACACATTAACAACTTATTCATCACATTTGTTTATTAAATAGGGTTAACAATTTAATTAGTATATCTATAACTGTTATTCCTGTAATATTTACACCATATTTTTTAATCCAAATCCAAATGCATCTTAATAATTATAATGTTTGGTCTCAAAATATAGTGGACCAGGTCAAACACCTTTTGATTGTTTTAAAAATGGGTCCGTGTCAGCCTGATCACAATTACACAGAAAAAATGAGGTAGAAAAGAACAATAACTTTTGTTGTCAACTCGGGGTAACAACAGGGGCAAAAAACAGGTCAAGTCCCTTCTAACTTGAATGAAATGAATCAAATAAGAATGTGATTTTACATTAAAATTTGATCACCGGGATTAAAATAAATATACGCAGGGTTTGATAAAAAGAGAATAGTATAATTTGATTTGTTGAAAATATTAGAGAGATTACAATACATTGCTTTGGCTTTTATAAGCCTTAGAACCCAACTACATAAGGAAAAAAACATAATTTAGGAACTTACCTAATCTAACTTAAAAAAA
>CATIWK010158394.1:0-15352 GCA_949634005.1 Mallotus japonicus
ACAGATGTATATTTTTACCCCTAACGTTTATAATAAAGAACAAATTTACGCTTAAAGAAAATTCAAAAATATTTTAACACAAAATTTTCAAAAAAATTTAAATTTTTATCTAATAAAAATATTAAATAACCATTTATGTTATATACTCATGAAATCTACTAATTCTAATACAATATTAAAATAATTTAGATCTATTTTTTTTATGAAATTTGTTTAATTAAAAATTTTATTTCATTTAAAAAATTTAGAAAATAAAAAATCATTTCATTCTATATAAATTTGTTCTTTTAGTATTCGCTATCAAAATAAAAATTAATAAGTATTTATTTAAAAGTAACAAATTAGGATGAGAATAAATATTTATTTTTATTTTGAGAGTGAAAAAAAAAAGTAAAATTTTATATAGGTTGAAATGAGTTTTGTTTATTTAAATACTCCTAATTTTTTTTGAAATAGTATGAAATTAATTTATATAATATTTTTAAAAAAAATTCATAAAAATTAGATGTAAAATCTTTTGATATCATATTACTATTAGCAGATCCTACATATATAAAAAAGAACATTTTTTAATTTTTATTAAATTAAAATTTATATTTTTTTAAAAAAATTTGTGTTAAAATATTTTTAAATTTTTCTAGGGGTAAGTTTGTTCCTTATTATAAACTTTAGGGGTAAAAATATATTTTTATCTAATATTTTTCTTTGCGTATGTCAATAATAGTGAACCCACTAATAGTGAAAATTTACATTGTTTGCTAGAGGGACTTAAATATATGGTTTTCAAACCAATAAAGGTGTATTTGCACTTTAAAAATGTCAATAATGAATATAAAATTAGAACACTATGTTAGGATGTTCTTATATACCTTTTCTTTTTTTTTTCAAAGAGAAAAGAGAACCATGAACTTTTTTTTATACATAAATTCGAATATATCAATGTCATCAGAAACTAATAATTAAAAATAGTGGGTGTTAATATAAATAATAATAATAAAACTTAATATAAATACAAATTGAGATACAATATGATATGACCACTTTCAATATATGATAATTATAAAAGTTTTAATTAATCTCAATGTGCCAATACCATCTAAAATTAATAACTAAAATTAATGGACAATAATTAGTTTAATAACAAAACTTAATATACAAATACAAATGAAGATATGGTAGGATGATTCACTATAATTTTAAATTAGAATTTTACATCTAGACATCAATATAAAAAGTGCATCCCAATTTCGAAAAAAAAAACAGAGTATATGTAATTAATTTTCTTATATATATAATCAAATTTTCATATATATTTTTTTTAATAGGGATCGAGGGAAGTAAGAATTTGATTTATTAATGTCTTAAAAAAATGATACTATTAATCTACTTAACCTTTAACTTAATTTGGTTTTACTATCATTAATCTCTTCTTTCTCTAGATTCTTCTTCTCCTGGTTCATTTTTTCATTCTTAACGTTTTACATATTAATTTTTGATCTTTTTTTGCTTTTGATTTTTATATGCTTTAGGTTATTTTGTTAGAATAATTTGTAGTTTATTTAAATCTATAATTAAATTTCTATTTACTATCCTATCATGATTTCGCTTTATCTTATTGAGAAATTTATGCGTTTAAAAGGAAAAATTTCTCTCTGAACTTATATGCATGAAGAAGAATACATTTTTTTTTTGAGAAATTTCTTGATTTGGTCTATCAATTATTCAAGATTTTCTCTGTTTGCTAAATGAATTTTACCACACCTATTAATTCGCTGAGAGTATTGGAGCACTTGTTTAACTTATCATCTAGAATTAAAGTCTCTTCAAATCAAGTTTTGGCTTAGCATTTGTGGCTTTTTTCTTATTTCTTTTTCTGATGTTTTTTTCTTTAATTTTTTTGTGATGTAATTTGTAAGAGCAAGACTATTTGTTATAGTTTGCACTGTCGTAATTTTTTGTATTATAAAAGTCTTGATGTTCTTCCTTATATATATATATATATTTTTTTTTAACAAGGTTCTTCCTTATATTTTGCCCAATCAATTAATATATATTTTTCTATTTGACCAAAAAAAACTAGCATTAATCGATGCTTAATAGTTTGAGTAAATAATTTAATGTATAAAGAGGGAATAATTAAAGAAGGGGTCACGTGGTACCATTGATGGGTCGGCATCTGCCACTGCCAGCTCATTTTTACTGCTTAATTTAATTTTATTTTACAAGTCAAAGCAATGGTCAAAATTAGCCTAATGCATGCCAGGCCAGCCACCCCAACCCAACCCTTCTGGCTTCTGGACTCTGCCTAGCTACTGTCTTACTATGCTGCTCTTCTCTTCTCTTCTCTTCTCTATCCATCATATGTGTATATATAAGGATAATTTTGCTAAAAACAGTAAAAGTAATTCACAGTGTTCAAAAGCTTAATGTCCCATCCCCTTAAATAAGAGACTGCTCTGCTGTTGCTTTCTTCTATGCCTGCAATGGAAACTGTTCATCATCTCCTTCCCCACTTCCAACTCCGCCTTTTTTTATATTTATATATTTGTTCATCACCATTAATGACATGCTTATCTATTCTTTTCAAATTGGCTCCATCTTCACACCTTTATTGTTACTTCCTCTGTTCCTTTTTAATTATCGTTTAAAGATTATACACATAAATTAAGAAATATAATTAATATATGTGTAAAATATTATACTACCCTTATAATAATTCCTTCAATCAATTATTAGTTTTGTATTTTCAAAAGTAGTGTATGTATAAATAAAGGTACGATAGAAAAAAAGATAGTTAAAATGTATTGGTAATTGAAAATGTCAAATAAATTGGAACAAAAAATCCAATTTAAAATGATAATTAAAATAGAACAGAGGGAGTATTAATTTTTATCCGAACCCGTAGTTATAAAATTTTTAATTAGTTCGAATCGAGTTAGATGAATTATATTTATATTTTTTATTTTTAAAAAAAAAAAATAAAAAATCATTTGACATAAAATCAGCTAGCATGGAACTGTTATTATTTAAACTATGTTTCGAGTATGAATTGTATCGTATTTCTTTACATTAAATTAGTTATTAAGATTTTATCTTTTCATAATTCTACACAAATTAAAATGAATTAGTTAGAATTCCATGATTTTCAAAAGACGAGGCAAAAAAAAAAATTACTTTAGCATAACTAGTACAAATAAGTAAGATCTCATGTACTTTATTTTGACCATTTTTTTTTAAAAGAAAACATGCATGAATCAATCTGATCCAATTAACCTTGCACCATTTTTTTAATGCTATATATTCTATTCTGAACTTTTTTGTTTTTCAACAGAAGCATGCATAAGAGAGTTTCTTGGTTCTGACCAAAAAAAAAAAAAAAAAAAAAAAGAGAGTTTCTTGGTAACTTCACCTATATCTATATGCACATAAAGAGGAAAAAACTGTATAAAAAAAAACTTAATTATATATATAAATTAAATTAAGAGACCGTGAACTGAGCTAGCATCACTGAAATATCAAATAGCACGTCATGACAAAAACATCAACATCTATATGGTCATGCCAATGCCATGCATATAAGGATATAAATGAATTCAAAATTAAGAAATTAACACTCTCACTTCACTCCTCTAATGCTATAGCTCACATTCTTCTTCTTCCATCTTCTTGGATATAAATACAACACTACTTAGTGGGTTGAAACAGTAGTGCATGAGGGTCCCTTTTTTAGAATTTTATTTAATGCATTAGGGTTTTCTAAATTTCTTTCTGCTCATTTTCTTTCTTTCTTTTTCTTGGTGTTTTGAAACCTCCTACGGCATGTTTGGAAATGTACAACTCAGAGCATAAAGGCCAGTACTGCCCTCCAATTAGTCCAAGAATCTCTTTCTCTAATGATTTTGTTGATTCCCAACAAATTATCAAGCAAGAAAGAAGCTCATCATCAAGAACAGAAGCTCCAGTTTCTACTGACTTTGAATTCTCAGTAACAAACTACTCAATGATGAGTGCTGATGAGCTTTTCTTCAAAGGTAGACTTTTGCCATTTAAAGATAATGGTAACCAAATGCAAAGGACCATTAGAGATGAGCTTCTTATTGATGACGATGATGATGGTGCTTCTTATCAACATCATAATCATGGAGTCTCACTTAGGCCACCAAAGGGTGGTTCTTCAACAAGATGGAAAGGTCTTCTTGGTCTTAAAAGAAGCCATGTTGGGTCCAAGAAAGCTGATAAGAGCGGCTGTGATGCTTCTATTGGTCTTGACCATAATAGAAGGTCTGGTTTTGTTCATGAGGAGATGCATGCTGCCAAGAGTTCACAGGTCAGAAAAAAAAACTGTCTTTCCTATTCTTTTTTATTAATTTAGTCATTTGTATTTTGTATTTTGTGGGTTGTTCTGATTTGGGATTGTGTGTTTCTGTTGCAGGAGCTTTTAAGTGAAGGAGGGTCAGGTCATAGAGATGTGGAGATTGGAATATAGAGAGTGACTATTGGAGGTGAAGCAATTTTTTTAGGATGAAAAAAAAAATGGTGATGAATAGTTCTTCTATTTTTAGCTGAGGTTTGGATTTAGATTTTTATGATTAGAGATGTTTTGATTAATTTGTGTTAGTGGGTTTCTTCTTCTTCTTTAATCCTTCATTTAACCTTAATCAATTTCTCTTTCTCCTTTTTGTCTTATGGAGTTGTACAATGTATTCTATTATCTCAATTTGGATCTCCCCCCACAAAAATATTTGGTGTTTTTGGCTGTTTTTTGGCTTTGTACAAAATGTTTGCAGTTGAAGAACTACTTAATTAATTAATTAATTTAAGTTCTTGTATCATGTGGATCACTGATTGATAGATCTGTAGTTTTTTTCAATTAATTAATCCTTATTTCTTTATTAATTTCCAAAGGAAAAAAGAAGTATGAAAAAGAAAAAAAGAATAGTTGAATCTGTTCTTGTCGTGGATTTTTCATTGGCTTGGATCTATGTATTTATGTCGTTATCTTTTAGAAGGTGTAAAATAATCCTTTTTGCCTTTCAAGATACGAGAAACTCTTCAGAGTGGTATGATATAGTTTTAGTTGATGCCCAAGCTAGCTAGAAAAAAAAAAAATTATGAAATTAAAATTGAAAAATTAAGTTAATTCTTAATTAAGCGACCCTTTTCTATTTTATGTGAATTTAAGAACAATCCATTAAAGGAATTAAAAAGCTCCATTTTGAGTCTGGAAAAAAAGTGTTGAAAAAATACCATTTTTACCTTTTCTCCAAACCTATTTTTGGGAAAAATATTCTTTTTATTTTTCAAATTTTGAAAAAGCAACTTTCCAAAAATTAATAAAAGGTTTTTTTTTTTTTTTTTTTTTTTGCATTTGATGCCTCTAGTATCCGGTAATCACAAGAATTTCAATTATTCCGAAGGCGAGCCGAATGGATCCACAGAGGGGGTAAATCTCTCTCAACATTTATTTTCTCCATATATATGATTCGAACTCGAGATTTTAATTAAAGAAATTCAAACTCATTGCCACTTAAAGGAATACTTTTTTTTTTCAAAAAAAAAAAAAACGTGGATTCCAAACCTTAATTCCAAGTACACACTACACTATTGATGCTGCTCTTTGAAACATTGTCTTCCACTTTAATTGAATGGTTTTTTTTTCCTTTGGATAATCACTTTAATTGAATGGTTAATCCATCCATTAATAGTACAATTTCTTATAATATGAAAAATATATATATCTCATATATATATATATATATATATATATATATGTTGGTTTCTCAGATTTTCAATCTGTAATCGTTTACATGACCCTTTCTTCTCTATTTCATGTACATGAATCTCATGCTAACGTTAATTTTTTTTATTGACATTATTTTTTATTTTGGTCTGGTAAGGAAGGGAGACATGAATAGATTTCATGAATTCTTAATATATTAAAGCGAGTTTTTTGCCACTAGACTAAAAGACTATTAATGATTAAAGCAAGTAATTAAAGATAAAAATGAAAATGAAATCCACACGCAATGAGAAAGAGCAATCATTAAATTGAAATTTAATTTTAAACTCTAATTTTTTTTTTTTGCAAAATTTTAAACTCTAATTACGAAGTGAGTAATTAACTATAATAGAATATCATTAAATTTTAGCTAGATTTCTACCCCAAGCATACAATTATAATCATTTTACATTAGTTAGTGTGATATATGGCTATAAAAGGGTCTTAAAAATATTCTAATAGATGTTGGGAGATTGTTATTTTACTTGTAATTCTATTCGGGTTGATTTAAATTAGTCAAAATTCAATGAAAAAAAAATCAAATAACATGCTGCTATGAAGGAAGAATTATTATTATTATTATTATTATTATATAGCATTTAATTTTTTTTATTTAGTTAAATTTAATTGGAAACATATTTCTACTTTCCTATTTACATTTGGAATTTTGAATATTTTATTTTATTTTTCTTATTTTATTTACTTTCTATCTTAATTAGAATTTTATTTTATTTTCCTTTAATTTCTATTTATTTCTTATTTGAGCTCAGATTTGATTTTTCTTGATTTTATTTGCTACCTATTTTAGTTAGAATTTAATTTAATTTTTATTTATTTCCTAGATAAGTTTAGAGTTGGCAGATTTGTACCCCTATAAATATGTAACTTAATTTTTTTTTTTTTAAATTCAAGAAATAATACAAATTCTCTCAGTTTGTGTTTAAATTTTTGTATTTGAAACTTGTCTAACTTGCTGCATTAGCTACTATGGCTGACAAAATCCTTGCAAATATGACTGACAAGCATTTAACCTTTTATGACTTCGGAAGCACGGCAGGTACAAATCATCAGCCACAACCACAATCAACTCAACAGCAGCAGCCACCACAATCAACTCAACAGCAGCAGCAAGGTGGAACGTCCAGAAGCAATCAATTGAAAAAACAAGAGATCTACACATATGATGGTTAAAAATTAAACAAAAGAACAATTTATTATGCTGATTAAAAGCATAAAGTTTATTATACTTTATGCAGATTTGAAGCATAAAAATTATATTAATAATGGCATAATATATTTATGACTCCTTGTAGGGGAGGAGATAGAGGGGGTGGGGGGGTTTGATCCCTTGTCTCCTCAACAGAATGTCCACACCTTTTGTCACTTTGACTACTTAGGGGGACATATGACACATTATTTGGAATAAAATAAAGTTATATTTTTTAATTTTTCTATTCTATCTATCTTTTTTTTAAGTCATTTTCATTTATCAACGGATTACCAATATTAATTAACTGATGAAACCATAATAATCTGTTATATTATTGTACCATGCTTAATTCATTTACTCATCAGCTTCAATGGCATCCTTCTCTGCCAATCTCCCTGTCAATGTAACCACATACTGAACAGTTCTTTAGTGCTTCAGTTAGATGATCCATCTTGCGCAATTGCGATCACAAATAATGCAACAACTGCTTATTTTGATCTCAGGAATAGGATCTTGTTTGTTCAGGCTAACATTCTCACATAGACAACTCAGACCCTTTTCCTGAATCGTTGCTTGAAGATGACATTTCTCAATAACCTTTCATGCATTTATGAGAACATAACAGGTTACAAGATCATCAAGTTAGCAATGCCAGTGCGGGTTGTAAAATTTTTGTGATGGATTTAAGTACTGTTATTGTAGTAGCATTCAGCAAGCAGAGTGATCGCTATTCTGAAACCTAGCTAACTTTTGCAAGTTGTTGCATCATATTCCTCAAACGTCTTGGGCGAAGAATTTCAAAAGAGTTGTACGTTGATGCTCTGGCTTCTGCACAAAATTTGTCGTCACACAATAAGGGTTCTTCATTCAAATAACACTTACAATGCAGTAAATGATACAAAATATAATTCAGTGTGCTCGGTCATGCACGCGCGCGCACACACAAGAGAGAGCAATCAATGTGTATAATCCCTAAGAATGTTACAACTTACAACAAAGTCTTCACACTTAAAAAGCCCTACAGTATTACAGCATGGTCGACATATATCAAATCCTACAACGTTACGGCGAGTTACATCAATGTATACATTACAGAGCTATAGCTATTTCTCAAGCAATCATGCTATATCATCCACACAAATCCCAATTTGATTTCATGTTTCGAGTCATCGGGTGAGACTGAATATAAAAAAACAAGGCATACAAAACATAAAATACATTGATGGTCCATCGCAAGGATAGGTTACCATGGAGCCCCCACTTCTTCCTGGAACTTGAGCTCATAACTTTCAGCTTTTGACTTGAGGTTCTCAATATCAGCACCATACTTTTCATAGGCGGCCTTCAATTCCTTAAGCTTTGCTTCAAGCTTTCTTATTTCTTCTTCTGTGTGCACTCGTTCAGTTCTTGCTTCTATATACCTCCTAGTCTTAGTGGCACCTTCTGAATCAAAGGCAAGGCTTACAAGCCGTCTCAGCCTAGCACGTAAGAATCCAACTTTCATGCCAAAGTGTTCAGATGCTTTCAAAGTCTTGTCCCAAGTATCAAATTCATCCCGTGAGGTGGTAAGATTAGAAGCTTTTATGGCATCAGCAATATTAACAGTTTCTGAAATAATTCCAGCAATCAACTTAAAATTGATACCCTTGATAAGATTTTCATGAAGAAAGGTGTTCTGACTGCAGCAGAGACTGTAGTATTTCGTCCTAATGTCTTCAGATAGCTCAGAATCTAGAACTAAACCATCAACCAGAATGTTGAAATTCTCAAAGCTTTTTACGTCTTCGAATTGAACCGCAGGTAGTGACAACTTGAAACCTTCTAGAACTTCTGAACCAACTTCTTCACTGTCGTTTTCAGATTGCTCAGCTAGTTGCCCAGTCTTGGGAACTGATAATCTTGATCGGCTGGACTTCTTATTCTTCTTTTGGACAACAGCTAAGGGAAGTGACCTAGGACGTTTCCTCTTTGCACTTATACAAGAGACTGTTGTCATTTCTGCATTATCTTTAATTTTTCCAATGTTTGACACCAAAAGAAATATGGACTTGTTAACGAAGAAAAAAAGAAGTTAGAAAAATTTGCAAGACAAAGACATCAACCAACTTGCCTGCGTCATTCTGTTTTGTTTGGGGATCCAAAGTTAGCAGGCCTAGAGCCCCATCAACTTCAGCTAAATCATTTGCTCTTATTATATAAACCTGTGGGTGAAAAAAGAAAAAGCAAATACTTCATCATGGATCAAGGACTCAAACAATGAATTTAACTACAAGGAAACAAAAGATGCCAGAGTTCAACAGATTCAAACATACTCCCCACATATAAACACCACCCAATTCTCCCTGCCAGATGAAAATCTTGTGGAAAAATAGCAATAGAGCACACTTGACTAAAGAAATGTTACCCTAACTTTGACAGAATGAAGCAAATAAAGAAGAATACAATATGAAACGCAGTCTAGCAATAACTGTTGCTAGGTTAGCCATGCTTAGGGTTATGCCTACAACCTCAGTGGTTTGACTTGGTAGTCACTAAGCCTCTTAAAATTGTCTTATTTCTAACAAAATGTTTCAGGTCCTCCAAGAGTGAGTGGGTAGTTTAGACTTTCCATAAATTTCCATTGCATCACCGCATCAATCAACCTGTGTGCATTCACCTTATGAATGCCCCACTCAGGATTATGACATTAAAACTTAACAGTACCTTGGTATATGCTTTCTGCCCATGATCAACATGCAAATTGTCCCTCCTAGTCCAATAAATTGGATAGGTATAAATTTGATACCTTAGGAACATTAGACAGCCAAAACTTGGTTGCTCCTTTCCCCTGTGCAGAGGTCTACATCTATTCCATTGACTCATGCACTCTGATTAAAGTACCCACAAAACTCAAACACAGCTTAAAATTACTTGGCTATCTCCTCCTCCTCCACAGCCCAAGGTTCTTCAAATACACATGTACCTTTAAGAAACTCTAGAACCTGTCCCAGACAAGCATAGCTTCTGCAGCTACAAAATGGTAGGCATGGAAAAAACCTGATGCAATGGTCATTTGATGCCAAGCTCTTCTAGGAAATAACATTTGCCGATAAATCTATTGAAGATTGGAGCCAATACGTTCTAACTTACACAGCATAAGACACATTGCACCAACTCTCTTAAGCTTCCTTCTGGTAAATAAGATGGTCAATTTGGCACGAATGCCCCAGGCTATTATAAATAAAATTTGGTCAAACTTCCAAAATTTTTTCAAAATGTGGACCTTAAGTGCTTGGAACTAGGCTTCACAAGGAAATCGCTGAATAACAATGCATATTCTCCATTTCTTGACATTGCTTTGAGGTTTTTAGTAAATAGTAACCAGATGATGAAACACACAGTACTGTAGAGGATGCAGCTTTCACTAGGTTGGCTGTGGTGATTTGTGGGTGACTATAATGATTTTTTCCCTGGTAAGGTAGTGAATATGTTTTATTAGAGAAGTTTTTAACTGGGAAAATAAGCTTTAGACAATGTTAAGGGTAATGGTCCTCTATAATGTATTGCATTTCATGTTGACAATAGGTTGCACATATCAATGGATTAGATATTCCCTGTATGGAAATGGAGTGGAAGGATAAGTTAAAATTCCAGAGAATTACCAATATGCCACCACTTGTAGCAGATACAACTTTTATCAGCATATTTATTGAGCAAGCATAAAGAAGCCTGGCAAAAAACTCTTAACAGAGTAACTTCAGATCGTTCGAATTGGAGTTGAGAAATCAGAATATCATAACAGAACGAGCCAAAACTAGCTATGCAAGGTGTTAAGCAATAAAAGCCAATTACCTTGGTTCTACCACATGAGAGGCAGGAGATAAAAATACAGTACAGTTGGCTATGTCTGAAATTCTATTACCAACATAACCCAAAATGTCAGAGCCTTAGATTTCTAACAGAAACATTTGGGAACGAACCGTTAACCTAGTTCATCAGGCTTAGGAAGCATAAATACTGGTGACACAAACTCGATAATATGTTAAATGAGACTGCTCCTAACAAATAAATCATGAATTTGTGCAGGCATGAGTTAAGTCTTTGAAGATCTCTCATTGTGGATATCGACATATCTGTCTATTCTCAGCATTACTAATAGAAACTTCTTAATAAGCTTCAACAAAGTACTAGCAGCCTCAAACAAGTAACAATTTGTTTTCTTAATGATTCTGCTTGTTCTACTTTAAAATATTCAGAGTATCTCCAAATAATGCAAATTAAATTATTTGTTCTGATTTTTTTAACAGAAAGGAATAAGGTTAGGTAACTGCTCTGCCTAGGGCTGCAAATGAGCTGATGTCTTGTTCATTAAAGTTAAGGAGCCAAGTAAAAGCATATTTTTAAGCTTGTTTTATAAATTAACCAATCTGAAGCTTGTTTTAATCAAAAAAGCTAAGTAAACGAGCTGAGATCAAGCTTAACTTGTTGTTGACATAAATGAGCTAAAGATAAATTGAGCTTAAGCTCAATAGAAATGGAGAGAGAGCTTAAACTTTTCAAAACTTTTCTCCAGTTAGCTCATCTCATTGACAGCCTGGTTCCACCTATATATCTACCATATGATCAGCTATAAACCAACGGAAACGATGGGGTAAAACCATATAATAATCCATTCAAAAATTGTATATGCTAGAAAAAATTCAATAGGGAATGTAACAAAGGCAAGTAAAACTATCACCTTAAACTTGCAAGATCCAATCAATTGAAAGACCAGCACATCTCCTTCAAGCAATTGGTGTGCAACAGAAAACTGTCTCCAACCAGCACTCAATCCTGTCTTGTAGCCAATATATTTCATCCTGAATTCCTTCCCGTATTCATCCTCCAAAGTGACGACTGCGTCCTCACGTGGTAGATGTGCTCTACAGAATGGTCCAGGAAGCCCCTATGGTAACAAAAAAAACAAACCAATATTAAAATGAATTTTCACCATTATTTCTATCAATATAACTCAATTTTATGCACTTTCAGAGAGCTTACCATCCAAAAACAACTACCAACATGTGACCTGACCAAAGATTTGATAAAGCTAGGAAATGTTGATTCTAGATTCGATTGAACTTCTTCTCCTCGAATCATGGCAGCTGACTTAAATTCCCCAGGAGTTGTTAATCTATCAATTGCAGGCTTACTTTGCCTACAGCTTCAGAGAAACAGGGACAGAAATATCATAAATGAAAAGAAATTTTCATAACCTACAAATTATTATAAAATTGAACATAAAAAGGCATTTCAGATCCTCAACTGACCATATACACTTCCCTGCCGCATGACCTGTCATTGCCTGTTCCAAAAGAAGCAATGTAACTTCCCATTAGTACAACTTAGGCAACAAAGAAAACCATTGAAATATGCTCCAACTGTAGCACAATGAGTAAAAAAAAAAAAAAAGGGAATTACATGCAAGCATAATCACAACATAAAAGAGTGCCTAAGAAAAGAAAAGCAACTGTGTGATATAACAACATCCAGTTAGCCCTCATGTTCTTATAGATTGAGCATATTGCATTCATCCCAGCTCAGCTTAATTATAAATTATAGCCACTCTGGCAGACAGTACAGTAAGAGACTGAGGAAGGCACATGTTTACGACAGTATGGCATAGAAAGATACACACACACAGAAAAAAGAAATGTAAGTTCAATTAACACTAATAAAACCAACAAAAATAACTGAAGTACGAGTATGGTGACTAAATCTACTATATGTCATCAAAATATGCTTTGCATTGTATTATATTTGATTCTGCAAAGATTAATGTGATTAATCCAAGAAAGACTAACTCATAATTCTACTGTCAAAGCACATCTTGTTTCAGTAAACAACAGTCATTTCAAACTTTGAAGCAAGTTGACGAGTTTTGAGCTTAAACTGGCTTGACAGGCAATTTGCATTCATAGAAATTACAATTCCAAAAGAAAAAAAACTATAGTACTAGAGTTGCGTCTTTCAATCAACAAAACCTGAGCTTAGATACATCTAAGAAGGGAAATCGTGGAAAAGAAAGGAATCTTACATGCTTAATTTTGGAATCCGTATACCTTCTCTTGATCTTAACACGCTTTTCACCTTTCTCCATAACCTGAATCCAGAAACAGAAAAATTTTAAAAATTACAGGCTAAAATCAGGATTTCTCAGAACACAAATCGGAAACAGAAACAAAACGACAAGGCGCATTCCAAAAGCTTGTACGCGAACACAATTGGAAAAAATCAGAAAACTGTGTTGCGTTTCATTTCTAAATTCAACCGAAACGAAAAACAACAGATCTGAACTATCATTTCGATATCATTTTCTGGAAACATTTCCAGGAAAACAAACAGAAACGAACAGAGAAAAAGAAGCAAAAAGACACAGACCGAAGAAGAGGAGGCAAGAGGTCGAGGCGCAGGACTGTAAGGAGAGAAAGATAATTGAGCCAGGGTAACGTCTTCTTCACCAACAGATTTGAAATTTTCATCGTCGAACGGTGACGTTCCGTTCAAATTTGGTTCTTCTGCTTCCATCTTGACGGTTTCAGCCATGGCAGTGGCGTTTTTTTTCTCCAAGCGAACCTGAAAAGAAACCCTGGAAAAAAATAGCAACAGCTTGAAAGGATAGAGGGAGACCAAAAAAGCGCTCCCTCCAGGCTTACTACTCACTTTTAATACAGTAACCACCCAAAATTTTCCTTTTTCTTTTTACGGAGTTCGACTGTAAAAGGGTAATTAGTTAAAAAAAAATTCAAATTTATACATATTTTTGAATTTCTATTGTATATACACTGGTAAGATTTACAATATAAGACATTTGTCTTATTTTCATCAACTAACTATAAAATAATTAAGTAATGTATTTTAAATTCTACCATTGGATACAATACATCTAATGTAGGCAAGACTCCCAATTTCTTTTTGTCTAAACCATTAGTAGATTCTATTACGGTTTGACCACAAGCGTATTATATTTAGTTATTAATAAATTTTTGTGATTGTAATATTTCTAATTCTAGTATATGATTATATTAACTAGCATTTGAAATAATTTTAATAACTAAAAAAAATGAAAACTAATTAATTCATCAAATATTTATTTTTTATCTAAAATTAAAATTAGATGGTCACAAATCTGCCGATTCTAAATTAACATATATTTTATTTAGTTATTTTAAAATATAAAATTAATTAAATAATTTTTTAAAATGTAAAAATTGTATTTTTAATATTATACAAAATTAATTTATTGAAATGCTTCTAAATTTTAAATTTATAGTTATATTTGGTGAATCGGTAAGATAATTATGACTCATCAATTTTTAATATTAAAATAAATAAATTTAAATTATATCGTTATATTTGAAATTATATATATATTATATGGAAAAAAACCCATTAATAGGCCCTCAAACTTATATGGTTTATTTTATTGAGCCCCTATATATTTATTGTCTTTTAAAATATCCTTAAACATTTATTTGATACAATATTAAACTTTTTTTTAACAAAAAAATGAAAAATAGAATTGATGTTTAAGGGTTCGATGTTGTATCAAATAAATGTTTAAGGGTTCAATGATGTATCAAATGAATGTTTAAGGGTTTGATGTGTATCAAATAAATATTTAAGGGTCTTTCAAAACACAATAAATGTATAGGAGCTCAATGAAAGAAACTATAAAAGTTCGAGAGCTATATAATGGGTTTTTCCTATTATATATATCACAATTTATTATAGGAAAAATTGCAAATTTAGTGTCTGAACTTGTCATTTTTTTCTATTTGAGTGTCTAATTTTTTTTTTTTACAATCAAGTGTCTGAACTTTTGAAAATCATACCAATGTAGTGTCTCCGCCTGATTTGATGCTGACTGGGTGCTCAGTCAGATCAAATGGGACCCAATTTTATCTCAGTCATTAACCATATCATTTGCCATGTGTACTGCATTATTTAAAGGACAAAATTACCCTTAATCAGTCATCCTACATGTCTGCGGCAGAAGTTAATATTGACGTTATTTTTGTCAATAACTGCAATGCACGAGGTTATTTTTTTCCTTTAAATAATGCAATACACGTGGCACATGACATGGTTAATAACTGAGATAAAAGTAGGTCCAGTTTGATATGACTCAGTACCCAGTCAACATCAAATCGGCCGGAGACACTACATTGGTATGGTTTTCAAAAGTTCAGACATTTGATTGCAAAAAAAAAAATTAGACACTCAAATAGAAAAAAATGATAAATTCAGACACCAAATTTATAATTACTCCTTTATTATAAAAATTTTAAAAAAGAAAAATGTGCTAAATGTAAAAATAAGTGGAAAGTTGAGGATTTTTTAAT